>JAVSBS010017261.1:0-11568 GCA_033124195.1 Coracias cyanogaster | reverse complement strand
AGATGTCAATGGGGGAGAAGACAAATTCCTGGAACATCTGAAGGGCCTCTGGATTGAGAGAGGAGGTTTTGAAGAAGGAAGCAAAGAAAACTTTCTCCATAGGGAAAGAGTGTGAGCAGACAGGAGACACTGCAGCAAGAGGCTGGGGTTAACAATGGTTGTAAAAGGTCCTCCATTCCATTGAAACCTGGTTTATTTTGCTGAAACTCAGTCAGTAGGAAACATCACTTTGGATCTGAGTTTCTTATTCTCCTGTACAGCTCCAAGTGAGCCCTTCACAGTGCCACTAGGTTAGTCAAGATGAATCCTTTCCAGGCTCATGGATACAAAAGCACCTTTAAAATGGAGAGAGGTTTTGCAAGAACTAGGAGAAATCAAGATTTAGCATGTGAGATAAAGGTGGAAACTGCTTTAATTATAGATTTAGTGCACATTGCATTAAGGATTACTCAATAATGAGATGGCCACTCAGTCCCCACATAACCTCATTAAAAACTGATAGGCTTGTCTTTTAAACATTTGCTCTTCACTGTGCCAGATCTTAAATGCTTCTCTCCCGGTAATGCAGCTGTACCTATTCAGCAGATCTAGCTTTTTTTAGGTTATTGAAGATGCATGAAAAAATGAATCTGCAGTGCTTCAAAACTGGGATATTAAGTGCTGACTGCTTAGCCTCTCAGAGGACCTGTGGAGCAGCTGCTGGACTTCTAAAAGTTAAATTTTGCAACCAAATTCCATTATGTTTTTAGCAACATCATCCAAGTCTGGCTGGCTTAGTTACCAGCTTGATGAGTGCTGCATTGGCAGCTCTGCATAGGCAAAGGTTTGGATCGTGCCTTATGTCTGCATTTCAGATTGCAATTGCTTTCCCTGGATCTCCCAAGATCTGCAGAATCTTTCTTAGTGGTTGTGAAAGGACTATAGAGGATGTGAACCCACCAGGATGCTAGCAAAAATCCAAGGGGGTGGAGAAAGTGTTGGAGACCCACCACCAAATACCTGAGTGTTTCTGGCAAATTCTCACTCATCTTGAAGAGAGCTCAGCAGGTTTATAGGAGGAAAAAAGACTTATGCATCTAAGACGCTATGTCTCGAGTCAATGCCACCTTTTCCATAGATTACTGCTATGATTTTAGACAACAAACTTACCTTTTCCTTGCCTCATTCTCATATAAAATAAGAATAATAAAATCTGCCTATGATTAGTCTCCATCCAAAGCTGATGCAAGTCAAGAGATCTCATCTGGAGTCAATGGATTTGCAAGAATGTAAAACCAGGTGAAATAAACAGGGATTGGTTGCAAGTCTACTTAGAGTTAAGGTGTCCTAGGCTATGTTTGCACCTCACTGCATGATGTGTATATAATACTTGGCACATTATGTCATGGTCCCAGCTGGAGTCATTAGATGAGCCTATCCTATGATTAATAAACCTGGCCACACTGTTGTCTAAATATCACATGCAAAACTTCTAACAGCAGAGCATGTTTCATCTGATAGTGTCAAAACACTCTCAGAAGAATACTCTGATTTCTACTTAAAAAAAATCTGTGCTTTTCACTGGTCTTGTGGAAAGAAAACTGCTCCTTGTCTCTCAGTCTACAGAATGAAGGGAGAAAAGCATTTATATGTCTTTGCATTCCTGCCAAAGTGATTATCAAAGTCTTTAACATTTACAGTATTTTGAAGTGAATCACCAGTCTACATCTCATCTGAGCATCTATTTTTTCCCCATAATCTGCTTTTAGAGGGGCTTTTAACTGCATCAAGACCTTTCTTTCCCATTAAAATGCTGTCTGGATGATTGGAAAATAGAATAGCCAGTCCTCATTGCTTAGTTTCCATAGTGAATGTCTGGAGCAAAGGTCTGTGGGATTATTCAGTTACTGCAATAATGGCCTTTGACCTGGTAAAAACAATCCAAAAGACAGAATTCATCTTATTGGATTATTTTTAACATTAATCATATTCTATTTAGAAATCGCAGTAGAACAGCTAGGGTTCAAGACAGTCTGCAAACTATTTATGTGTACTTTATTGAAGTGGCTTAAATTTTTATGTACATAGTTACACAAATGATGTCTGTAGGAATTTTGCCACCCCCCCCCAAATTTGTACACTTTGCTAAATGTGCTCCAGGCTGCAAAGCCTCCTCTCTGCAGCAGCACTTTACCAGCACTAAATACAATGACCACTGTGATCTGAGAACTCTGTGTAGATATTAAATTGCAGATAAACAAATATTCTTTATCCTGAAACTGCAGAAGCGAGGGAAAGCAGCAACACCTTGCACTTGAGGCTGAGGTGTTTGTTTCTGTGCATTAAATGGAGAGCAGACAGACTCAAATAAATGTTCCCCTTTGACTTTGCCCCATGTCTGCATGTCATAACCTTCACCATGACTCCGCTTCTTGCAGGACATAACTTCGGAAAAGAGTGAATCTCTGCTCAGAAAGGACTTGTCCCTGGACAAACTCCAGGGAAAGATTCCTGGGATCACTAAAACATGCATCATCTAGACGTGCTCCCCTAACATCCCCCAACCCGCTGACTCACCGGGGACAGGCAGTGCCACAGCGGAGCTGTGCCACCGACTCACAGCCCAGGTCCTCCCAAGGAAGGAGAAAAGATACGGGGCTAGCAAAGGAAATCTGTGGGGCTGTAAATCATGATTAGGTTTTAAGTTCAAGTACCAACTGAAAACCCCTCACTGTTTTTGCAAATTAATGTAGGATCAGATGCCTTTACTGAAATTTCCAGAGGGTTTTGCTGGCATGATGCCTCACCCATAAGCAAGGACACATTAAGGACACTGGCAAAACAAATAAAAGTCTGAAAAAGGAATTCACACAGCAGTAATACTGGCAACATGCAGCTTCCCACCCAGCCGTTTTAGAAACTACAAAGCACATCTGCTTGGAAACCTAGTGACTGTAAGGAAGATACACACCTGGTCAGGAGCACAGTGGCTTGCTTTAAACTCCTTCATCCTACTGTGGGAAGAAGTAGATTTATGCTTTGGCATCAGAGGCAGTGGTATCATGGACACCAAACACTCCATACAGGCCCCCATGGAGGGAACAACCACCCAGCTGCTCACACAGGTTTGTTGCCTGCCCAATGGACTTAGTACATCTTGCTGGTGGTATAACCATGTGGATCATTGATTATTGAAAAGAGAGTGTTCCTACTGGGCTGACTGAGATGAAGGGATGGGAACATCCTTCCCTCCAGAGAGACCTCCCTCATGCCATGTCTGTTCACCTAGCAACCTCCGTTGGTCAAAGACTGGCTGCCCTGTGACACCAGGACTCTGCATGTGCAGATATGGATGTTTCTTCTGTGTTGTCTCATGCCAACGTACTCATTTCCAGGCAAAAAGTCGCCATCAGGAATACATTTGAGGAAGGACAAGTTTACTCTGAGACACATAAACTTGTGCTGCTACAAAGGGACAGAGGTCTGCCCTAGAGCTCCTGAAATACTGGGTGGGATGAATCCTGCAAACTGCCTACTACAGAGCAATCATTACACGGCAATGTTGTGAGTGTGAGCCCTTACACTAGAGCCAAGTAGAGTCCAAAGGGATTTTTAGATGCTCAGTCTGTCCTGGCTCTACCCCAGGGCTGGATGACTTTCAGAAGTCCCTTTCAGCCCTAGTTTTCGATGATGCTCTGATAAATTTTGAGAGAATGAGGAAAAAGTGTAACTTTATTTTTTCCCCTGAATTGCTCAATAGAGGCATACCCAATAAATCATCAGTACTCACTCTGACATGACGATATATGGCACCCTGTGACAGGTCAGTTATAAATGGCCCAGCAATAGAATCTGTTTTACATGGGGTGAAAACAGAAATAATTCAGTCAGAGTGGGTGACATGGCTTTTCAAAGGGCAAAACCAGATGCTAGAAACATGCTGCTACCTGGAGGAAAAGGCTGAATGTAAAGGGGATCCTAAAAGTGCAGTTCTTCCTTGAGAGCCCCCCAGATCCCTCCCAGCTCACTGGTGGCTTCACTGCTGCCTCCTGCTTGGCAGAAAAGTGTGTGTGTGAGCACGCACGTGTTTCTGTGTGTATGGCCAAGAAGCACTAACAGCCTCCAATGGCATTGGCCTGATTTATCAGTTACCCTTGCCACTGATAAGGCTTGCTGCTCAACAGCATCCTTCCAGCCGGTAGCATGCTGCAAGAGGACCTTCCTGCACCAAGGTTTTACAGCATCAGTGCTTACAGCAGGCAGGGAGTGAACAGAGACCCACCACACAGACAGGCATCGCTGCCAGGAGTACCACGGGCATGTCTGCTGCCCTGAGAGCTCGCAGCACACGGGAGGTGCGAGAGAAACATGCAGCCCAGCATGCAGCAGTCTCAAGGAGGCAGCAGGGGAGATCCAGAAGATATGAGGGTTTACATGCACAGTGCACAGCTTTGCAAAAGGTGCTTTTTCCCCTGAAAACATAATGGGACAGAAAAAGCAAAGCAAATAATCTGAAGCCCACCACAAAGCACTGCAGGGGCAAACTCCAGAGCAGAAAGGGTGAGCTTGTGACATCATGTCCCTGCCCAAGGAAATACCCCACAGGCTTAAGTGGTTCATGGAGTGAGAAAAGCAGCCAAAGCACAGGGCCAGTGGTGGCTGGTACAGACTGCTGCCGGATCCCAGCCTAAGCATCCCTGGCATGAGCCCCTTGCTCAGCTGGAGATGGTCTTCAAAAACTTGCCCTGTGTTGGCTGGTGCCAACCAGGGCTGTGGCCTAACCCAGAGTGTGCAGGCAACCCTCACAAATTGGGGTCTTCTGGCTCCCCCTACCCCTTAACTTTGGGCCCCACAACAGCAGCCACATGCCCCCACTCCATCCATAGGCTGCTTCCCAAACCCAGCGCTGAAAATGATACTTCTGTCCCCTGGTTGACACAGGTGAGGTCTGAGCTGCTAAGCACAGTTTCTATGGGGTTCAGGGCTAACTGGGGGTTTCCATTTAAAGTGATGGTCACAGGCAAAAAACTCTTTACCTAGGGAGTGGGAATTTCCAGTGCCCTGCCTTGGAGCAATGACTTTGCAGCACCTCTGCCCAATTACCCAGCACCACACACAGCGCTTTCGGCCATCCGACTGTTTGAAGTGATATGCAGGTACCTGCAAAGAAATCAACGTCTTGAAGACAGGAGATGTGCAGACAGATGATAAATATGCCAAGCAAGCACACACCAGCACAGGCTTCCGTAAAAGCTGTGAGAGCTAATACATCTCCCTGTGTAAGTGATGCTTTTGATAGGGCTCTAATTGTGAATTTTTATTCAGTGTTGACTCTCTTTTATCAAGTCCTTGTCTGTACAAGGTTCTTCTAGGCTCAATAAAATGAGACTCATATTACCACATTTCTGCTCCTCCAGGCATTTTCACATCGCTTTTCCCCTCTGCAGATGAAAAGCAATGCAGTAATAAGCGGCATTTCTGTAGAATATACCGCCCCCAGACACAAACTGCATTCATAATTACTTCTCCCCATGGGGGAAATAAGGTGACTGAAGACGTAATGGTAACAGCACCTTACCTTTGCTAGGCTGCTTTGATCCTGGAAGATCTCAGAGAGCTGCAGAAAATCTGATCCTGAAGCAATAAATCATGTGAACTGGGCCCAGCGTTTCCAGGATTTTTATTTTTTTTCAAATACGAACAACAGTCATACATGGACAAAGCTGGAGAGGTTCTGACTGGCACATGTCTCCCATGACAGCTCTGCATAAAAAGGGTGAGGGAGCATGGAGAGTCCCCATGGATTACCATACACCCAAGCATTCTGGATTTTCATTAAAAACTGACTCGCTTGCATTTCCTAAATCATGTCAATCTGCTGCTGACTAGGAAGAGATGTGTGGGTAGGGAGCATGGCCATTACATGGGTGCAGCTGTGATTCAAGCAGAGTAAGTGGAGCTGGGCATAGCGCAGGGCCCCAGAATAAAACCATTTTCTTTCCTCTCTGGCTGCAAGGGAGTGGAGTTAAACCCATCTAGCTAAGGGGATACCTGGGTGCCCATCTCTGCTCCTGGAAAACCCTGGAGGTTAGGGAACTACTCTGCCAGAGAGATGTTTGCTTTGTACCACATGCAGAAGGGCTTTGGGCATGTGTCTTCTATATCCCAAGTACAAGCTCTCTGAGAGCAGCTGGAGTCCCATCCTTCCAAGTTCTTGTTTCGAGGGCACAGGCAGTCCTGCACACACCCAGAAAGAGAAGTGCATGTGACAGTGAGGATCACATCAGGCAAGAGCAGCATGCCAGTGGCATTGCACTTCTGAATGCAAGAGTCTCCACTTCCTTTATCAACCCAACTTAAAGAGAGGTGATGTCAAACAGGTGCTCTGCAGTCAAATAACGCAAGCTTAGTGCCTGGGATATTCCCATGGTAGTGGTTATAGCTGTAGTAATTCAGCAAATTTCTTAGCCTGAAATACCCACCCAAGACACTGACCATATCCAGCATTTTTAAGAGTGAGCTGTAAAGCACAGTAGGGTAATGTAAGAAAAACATCATGTGGTCTGGCTTTCCTTATGTAATAAAATAAATACAGAGAGCTTGTGTGTGAACAATATTCTTCACACCCAATATGAGCTTCTGACCACCCATTGACTCATGAAAGGGCACACTAGCAGAGATGCAGCATACAATTTCTGTCATCAGCAGACCCACAGGTCCTACAGTCTCCTTTGCTCTCACACTTGGTGGAGAGTTTTACTTCCAGTGCTCAACTCTCAGCCAGATTTCTTTTTGACTTGGTTTCAAACAGTTTCACTAGACCGTTCCTCAGGTGCCTGTGTTTAGTGCAGCTTGGCTTCCTGGGCCAAACTGAAATGAGAAGAGAAAGAACAAAAAGTAAGGCAGGATAGTTTTGCTTATTAGCTGCAAGTAGATGGTTTCACAGGCCTGACTAGGAAAATCTTCCCAAAATCTGCTTTAATAAGCTCTCCAATCTGCCCTCCGCTGGCTGGCTCACAGATACTTTGCTGGCTCCATAACAAGCTGTTATAAGTGAGACTCCTGTAAATCAGATGACTCTGTAGTCATTTGATGCTTATATTTGGTATGCTGAGTCATAAGGATGGGGTTTACATCATGTCAAGTTAATCACACAAAATGAATTACAGATGAAACAGCCAGCAGCGGGCTGTGCTCTGGGAAGGTGCATTTGTGCTGCACAGGAGGCCCTGTGTGTGGGAGCTGGGCAGCCACAGTCCTGCTCCTACCCTGTCCACACCTCACCATCAATGGGCCTTTTTTCCCTCACTCTTCTCCCAGCTCTTCTCCCTTTGGTAGGAATATACCCTGCAAACAGTATCTACAACAGACTGCTACAAGGCTCCAGATAATGGCTGGTCACACACCCAGGCTCAGAGCAGGATCTGACACGGTGTCCTAGCTTGGACTTACAGAGAGGACATTGTATTTTTCTTTGAAACAAAAAAGCCAAATTATGTTATTTTCTAATGCAATGTTCCCTCTTAACAGCCTGTCCCTGACCCTGCCTGTTGGCTGCACACTCCCCTCCTTCAGCTATGGCTTCATCCCTCTGGCTCCTCTTTTCTGCACCTTCTTGCTCCCTGAGTCCTCAGCCCAGTGCCCTCTGTCTCCTTGTCTTCACACCAATGTGCTGGCACTTTTTCTGTGATAAATGCTAGGCAACCTTTTGACTTCCTAAAGATGATAATCTTCATTTAAGGGCTTAATGCAGCTGAGAACCCATGGCAGCCTCTCTCAGCAGCCCCTTTGGGTAATTACAGCCGCTGTTAAATACTGCCCTGTGCTGCAGTTCGACATACTCCTCGTATCGAGCTGTGGGATCTTCTTGTGCCTTTGCCTGCTCAGAGTTCACAACAAACCCGTGTAGACAAGCAGAGTGGAAACCAGCCATATTATCACCTTCGTTTTTCATAGGGGTGGGAGCAGCTTAGAAGAGCATTTCCCTCCGTTTGTCTTAGAGTAGTCTTGCACCACAAAAGAACTCAATAGCCCGTAAGCTGAAGCCAGGACAAAAGCCCCATAAACTCACCAGCGTTTGGATAATGTTATTCTGGTATTCCCCAGTGAAATAGTTTGCAGGTTGCCTCTGACAGGACACTCTTAAAATTCAGCTTTTCCTTCGGATTGCAGAAGGCAAAGAAACCTCAGCACATCTGCAGGAGGGGAAAAATGATGACTTTGATGGTTTAGCAGGCAAGCCACTCACCTAGAAGAAGGCGCAGTCTGCTCCTGAAAACCATTTCCTTATTTTATCTGCTAAATATTTAACGCAAAATGCTCAACGAGGTTTGGCAGCTCCCTACATACCCTGACCACTCAGTTACACTCATTTTTGCAGTGGTGCCCACTCTGTCTGATCAGAGTCTAAGTTCCTTACTGCACAGCAGACCTATTTTCAGCACGAGCAATGGGAAGTCCCACGAGACCCCACTGGACTAACTGGTTAGCAAGCATGGATTAGAAACCCTTCACTCACCAAACCTGTCTCCCCTACTTCTTGGACCGAAGCTCCAGCCTCTGCATAATCACTGATAAGGAGGAATGGGAATTCATTTGGAAAGAAAAAAAGCAGCTCTCGTGAGGTCTGTGAAAGTTGTTGTGTCTACACCAGCCTTCAGGAAAGGGTCCTGGGTGGTGAATCCCAGCTGGGAGTAGTTGTCTCCTTGCAGTCCAGAAAAGAATGCTGGTAATACCCCTGTGGTGATGTCAGCCACTGACAATTAGTGTGAAGAAACCAATGTGTTTAACGGGCTACTGTGGGCGGAAACTGGGAGAAAGGCAGAGGCCAGGTGGCCAGCAGACCCCCACTGGCTGCTGGAGAGGGCTGTGTTCAAGCAGTTACAGGTCTCTGCTTGAATGCTCAGGACCTCTGCAAGGCGCTATGTTGTGCTAGATGCCCTCACTTTCCATAGAGTAGGAGGAGGTTATTTCCTAGGGAGTCTCTTTACCTCTGGTGGTACAGGAGTTAACTTCCCTCTCACACACTGCTTATCCCTCCTGCAGTGGGATATTTCAGTTAGGTGACCACTTTTGTGCTTGGGATCATCTTTTTCTTCACAAGCAGAGTATTTTCCTAGAGATATCAATGCAAGAGCATCACGCGTTTGATTTTTGTCTCTATTCTCTGGAAAACAGCACAGCTTGCCCGGCTGTCTCAGGCCAACCAAGGAGAAGAAAAGCCACCTCTGCAAGTCCTCTTGGCTGGCTTGTGGCCGCAGACAGTGCTGTGCACAGTGACAGCTCCTGTTACCAGCAGTGCGGGAACAAGTTCCAAACTTTTATGGCAGGCGATGAGCAGCGGCTGCAGCTGATGGTGTGCCCGTGTGCGCTGGCAGCTCGGTCCCTCCCGAGAGCCTGGCTGAAGCCACACGTCCCTGCGGCAGCAGCTGAGTCACTCCCACGCTTTTCCTTTGCAGAGGTGCGGCACCTATGAAATAAATAGCAGCAGCTCTGCTGGAAGGCTCCTGCCTTACTGGGGACCAGGTTGAAACCCCAGCAGGCAGAAGCATCACCTTTTTTGTGCCTCTCCCTTCTCTGAGCTTGTTCTTTTCTGTGAGCAAAGAGGGGCAGAAGTCCCGAGCCATGGCCAGTCCCCATCCTGAGGGAAGAGGGGATGCCTGGACATGCAGGAGCACAGCTCTTGCTGCCAGGGAATGGTGTGAGAGCAGAGCAAGGGCTGCATGAAACCTCCTTCAGGGCTCCAGGCTTTGGCCTCTGTGTTTTTAAGCATGAAGAAAAATGCTCTCCTTTAATTCCTGGGTAAGCCCTCAGGAGGGTTTTGCAAGCACACAAGATGGGGCAGCCCCACCCAGAGAGATCAACAGATGTTGGCCCCAGAGCTAACCTAAGGTTGGTCTACAGCAAGAGTGAGCAGAAAGGTGAAATCCCTTGCACACAGGGAGCAGCCACATCTCTCAGACCCTGGCCTCCGGGAAGCTGAGCACACATCGTGCTCTGAATATCCGATCCTGTGTGAGTCACGGCTTTCCCTGCTGCAATAGCACCTGATGAGCTCAACAGCAAACAGCTCAGTTGGATGCTGCAGAGGTTGCAACACCAAAACTATCCTGCAGCACTTCTCTATATCTGGGTCTAATAACAGCCCCGGGCACTGTCCCTCCTCTCTCCCCACGCAGAGCTACTGTGCAATATGGAACTGCTCGGGTTATTGGAGAAGAACACCATGAACAACACAATCTCCTGAGGACAGGTAGTTATAACGTTGACTGCTGGTGCCTGTGAGGGCTAGCAGTGCATTTCTTGGCAGTGCTTACAAGTTGTTCAAGGCAGATTTCCTGCATGGATCCAGGCGGTGGCTGTCAGCCACCAGTAGGATGGAGACGAATGTGCCCACTCAGGAAATGACAAAGGAACCAAGCAAATGCTTTTGTTTATGAAGCAGCATCACTTGGAGGGCCGTGAGACCCCCTTCCAGAGGCAAAAGCTAAGCGTGGAAATCACGAGCAGCTCCTAACCCTCTCGTGCCACATGTTGGGTCTTGCTGGGTGAGTGGCATGTGTGATCAAGCAGCTGCCACAGTGGTAGCAGCATCCCAGAGCTGGCCATGCACAGAGCAGCCCCCTGCCCCTCTGCCACTCCCAGCCCTGCCAGGGATCCCATCCCAGCTGGCCACCTGTGGGGACTGGGTCTCAGCACCATGAGCACCCCCCATGGAGTTACAGAGGGACACCACTGCTGTAATATTGTGTGTTGAGTCATCAAGAAGGTCTGACCCCAGGTCTTTATTTGTTGAGGTCCCAATGCTGAGAGGTCTTGTCACCTCAGCAGAGGAGCCCTGAGCAGGAATTAATTTTTTTCCCAATACCTTAGCCATTAGACAGATTTATCCTATATTAGCTCTTGCCCTGGAAGCCACTGGCTTAAGCTGTAACAAACACTTCTTTGAGGTGTTGCTGATATATCTATCATCCTCAGTCACAGAGGATGGCTTCTGGTTAACTCAGATGTTAACTTCGCCAGCTTTTTGTTCATTAGTGCACTTTTCTTGTCGATACCAGGTGCTTCTTGCCACCTGATAGGCACAGGCTGAGTGTGAAGCGCACACACAGCAAAACAAACTCCTCCACCTTCCCTGCCTGGTCACTGAGGAATTACCTTGGCTGCATAAAGTGGGCATGCCAGGAGCCAGCACAAGAGCATGGCAGTCAGCTAACACTCAAAAGGGCCTTAATGCAGTGTCATCTCCTGCGTGGTCTCTTTGGGAATTCCACTGATGGGGAAGGGAGATGGCCAGAAGGATGGTGATCCACTTGTTATGAATGCATCTTTGTAGAAGTAAAATATTTTTCTTTACAAAGACAACCTTGAGAAATCAGGGGAATGATCTTGGCATGGGTGAAGCTGAGAGAAAGAGAACAGATGCAACAAAAGCTAATGGAGTGACAAGCATTACACAAGTGTCATACAGTAGATAGAGAAGAGCTATTAGCAAAGATGGACTGGGCAGATATCAGCATTGGGGCAACATATGAAACCCTGGGGTTAATAGACCTTCTGCAGGTAGGAGATTCCCTTGCATACCTGAGT
>JAVSBS010017260.1:0-35617 GCA_033124195.1 Coracias cyanogaster | reverse complement strand
AACAAGCCCAATTCTCTCAGCCTGTCTTCATAGGAGAGGTGCTCCAGCCCTCTAATCATCTTTGTAGACCTGCTCTGGACTCTCTCCAACAGGTCCATGTCCTTCTTGTGTTGGGGGCTCCAGAGCTGGACACAGTACTCCAGGTGGGGTCTCACAATAGTGGAGAGGAGGGGCAGAATCACCTCCCTTCACCTACTGGCCACACTTCTTTTGATTGACTTGATTTTACAAACCAGAGTTGTGTGTGTCTGCAATGTACTTCACATGGCTTTGCAGGTGAGTGTTGCTTTGGGTTTGAGAACAGTTGTGAGTCAAAGGAGAGTTCAGATAAAAAACTCTTGAGTGGATGAGTTGGTTTTATAGTTTGTTGTTGTTTATAATAAACTTCATCTGCCTCAAATTTACCTCTACATAAAATTTAGCAAAAGTGTGTGTGCCACTGAAAGTTTCAAGTTCAGGTTGAGAGCCTCATAAAAACTTATGTGTCAGCTCCTGAACAGAAAATTTCACCTTCAAAGCTCAGAATCAAAAGCGCCATAGAAATTTTTGCCCTGATGTCTCTATTGAAAAGATAGTATCCTTAGCACATTTTTCTAAGTGCTATTTCTCTCTAGTGTGCATTACCATTAAAACTTCCAGTACTAAAATCTATATTACTTTCCTTTTGAAATGAGGTTCCATTCAGCACCTTCCCTGGTTGCTTGAACTATGAATGATTGACTCTACATGAAGCACTTTGTAACCCTCCTCATAGAGGAAGCCATATAAAAATAAATGTTACCATCAGGTATATTTTGCATACTGTAGCTGTGTGTAATTACCAAGCCCAGGGTAATTACCAAGCCCAGGATTCACCATTCTGCTGACCCTGACTTCCTTAGTGCTTTGGGCAGGCTTTGTGACAGTTTAAACAAATGTAGATTCAAAGGATTACAGAGGTTGCAGTTGTTATTTCTGTTATTCGAGATAGAAGAATAGGCAACTAGTATATAATATATCCAATGCTATTAAAGTATGTTCTTCTTTGAAGGGCAATCACTTAAGGGTCTGTCCTTACAAGGTTATTAACTCATAATTTTCAGAGTATGCTCTATGGATCCCTGGAGTTCTATTAGCTGCTTCTAAGATATCTCAGAAAGGTAATTAAGAAAAGCAAGGATATTACTAGTACGCTGACACTGGGAGATCCAAAGGGAAATGCTTAAGGGTCTGCAAATCAGCAGAGAGGTAAAAAAAAGAGGAAACCTACTGAACGAGAATTTCTAGGGAATACATGGACATACCCTGTATTTTTCAGGTCATTCTAATAGGAAATCTGCCTCAGCAGATTTCAAATTCTCTAATCCTATCGTAGATGCTGTAAAAGTTCCTATTAACTTGTATATTCTTTCCTGAAGATAACACTGGGTAACTGTAAGACTAGCCTAATAACTTAGATAGGCTTCTGTGAATAATGAAGACAGCTATTTTAGTAATGTCCTTTTTAACTTAGGTATAACATAAATTTCTCAACAAGATGCTTAGTATGTCTGTGGTATGGATGCATAAGGGGAAGAAAGAATCAGTCTAATATGCTCATGTGACATAAATCTACTTGGCTTTAATGGAGCTTTGTAGTGAAGTGTGCAGATACACACTAGCAGGATTTACCCTTGGGGACTTAAAAGCAATGGGAAATTTTTGATTTCTGGTTGTATTTTGTGAATGTCTGGAAGGGACAGGTCTTCTAGAAACTTTGGTTACTTCTATGCACTGGAGTGAGAAGCAGGAAAGATTCATAACATTGCTGACCTTGGTTATGGTCCGTGCTGTTGACTGGGCCCAAAGCAGTTTTTACTGTGAAGGTGTGTGATGCTGGCAGTGTGATTCCTTGTGATCCCTGAGAATGACCTTGTTATTTCTATAGATGGTACATAAGCATATGCATTCAGTGTGTTATGCGTGCATTCCTGTGTACAGCGGTCAAAACAGCATGGCTGTGGTTGCTACCCTGTTCAGCACTGTTCATGTTAATAAATGGCAGAACTGGTCAGGACTTCTCCAAATCAGCATCTCTCTGGGCTCCTTTGTGGCCTTGGGAAAATCACAGATGAATGTACAGTGCACATAGGAACCATCTGTTCCCAGGTTTAGAAAACACTCCCTCTCCCTCTAAATTTAAACCCTTTTTGTTCAAGTGAGGCTGAGGAGTTTGTGTAGCCCCAGAGTGAGCTTTACTGTTGCAGCTGAACACTTCCGAGCTTTGTCCTCTTTTTATTTGCTGTTCTGCATAGGGCAAATTTACTGAGAAGCTCAGCTGAAGCTGAGAGTAGCTCCTCTGGCTTGGAAAATGCCTCTGAATAAATTATCCGCTGTGAAAGAATGATACATATTCTACCTAAGAGCCAGAAAAGTGAAACAATAAAGGTTGTTCTTAGAATAGGTCCTAAGAACTTGGGCTCCCTGGAGGAAAATAAGGCTTCTGGAGGGTGATGCAGAGAATCCATTTTAGGAACCCGCCTCTCTTCAGTACTGTATTTGGAGGTGAGGTATCCAACTGGGAATGGCTGAAGTTAAACGGTGTCAATGCCCATCAGTCAGTAGCTTTCAGGGTGTTGAGCTGCAGCCAGGAGTTGCGCTGGGGCAGACTGGAGCAGGACACAGAAGTTGCTGCATGC
This sequence comes from Coracias cyanogaster, assembly GCA_033124195.1. Classification (NCBI taxonomy): domain Eukaryota; kingdom Metazoa; phylum Chordata; class Aves; order Coraciiformes; family Coraciidae; genus Coracias; species Coracias cyanogaster. The sequence goes on along the minus strand of JAVSBS010017260.1, from coordinate 32,960 downwards.
AAATCTAGACGGGAGGTAGTGTCTGCCACTGTAGGCTTTCTAGCCAGCAGTTAAAAGGATAGTTGTTGTTGAGAAAATGGGGGAATAAATCCGGTCTTGTGAGGCCAGCACTGAATATGCGACAGATGCAAATCAGGGAGCAAATAACAATCGTTTATTTACAGCAACATTTACAGGTCCTTTTGGATTGCCAGCAATGAATTAAGAGCTACAGCTCTAAAACCTTTAGTGTACCTAATATTATAACAAGAACGCACTAAAAACCGAACACACACACACACACGCACACACTAACAACATTCATAGGCTTCTCAGCATGTCCCTGCAAATGAACAGATAATTTTTTGAGACAAAACAAACCCCACTGATACTGAGCATTGTCAATTAAGATGCTGAAAACAAGATCTTTATTTTAGGCTGATTAGAAGCCTGCCTCACTGAAAACTGGCTAGTGCCAAATGTCATGGGAATGAGGAACTTAAACATGTCACTGAAATATGTACTGCAAGTTCCTTCATGATGAAGTCTCAGATAAATTGGAAGCACCTCGAACTTACATCTTGGGAAAGCCAAACAAATTTTAGATGGAAATGAATGGAAATTAATTCAGGGTGTAGACTTAAACCCAGCCTCTAGGGACAGAGTAATTGTGCCTTTTAGAAAATGGTCTCCTACTCTTTGCATTTAACTGTCTGTAATTACTTTTGTGGTTTGTTGGTTTTTGAGGAGCTTGACAAGCTGGGAACTGGCAGATTCAGTGTTGCTTTTATTTACAGTACTCTTGCCAAGTCATTAAGTCAGCAGTAGGAGGCTTTGTTCTGACAAAGCTAATCCCTCAGTGTGGCCAGACACCCCATTTTCCTTTTAATTCTGTGCTACTGTTTAAAACTATTTTGACCAAGATGTAGGTTGGCATTAATTGTCAGAACATCACCAAAATCAGCGTAGATAAGCCAAGCTTTCCTCCATCCCTGTCCTGTTTTGGTTTTTCTGACAATGAGCCATGCAAAGCTGATTATGGCTAGGCCATTCTGTAGTATTGCCTTCTGTCCCTCCAGCCAAGGACATTCTTGTACTGCTGAAGGGACAGGGGATAGGATGGTGCTCCTGTGGGAGGCACGGAGAATGCCAGATAGCCCCAGGGGCTTTCAGAGGCTGGTGGATTTGCACACTTCATAAACGCAACAGTATTGCTTGCTGCTCCCTTTGTCTGATTCACTTGGCTCTGCCGGTGCTGTCCGGCTCTGTCAGTGGCTGCCTTTGAATGAGGATGAAGGGCTGGTGCACAACGCGGTTGTGCTGCTAACCTCAAGGATTGTTGAATAACCATCATGGGGCAGAGTCCAGAGCTGTGCACTCTGGGATACCTTGCAGCAAGTGTGATACAAATGCTAATAATTGTTATTATTCTTTCTTAAGATCTACGGACATGTTTTTATCATTATTCTGTGCATCTCAGCGTCCTTGTACAATTAGGCCTTGACCTCATCAGAATAATATTAGAATTGGAAACGAGCAAGTATCTAACGTTTTTACACTGAAATTTCCTCAATTCTATTAAATCTGGATGTATTAAAAACTGACATTAATGGTGATTTTCTGGCACTGCCAGAGTCTTAAAGCACTTTATGCTTTCTGCAAAGTGACTTGTAAACTCTGGGATAAGACCTGCACTGGCTGCTGCAACTCTGCCCCTTGTCCTTTCTGCCATAGATCATAGAATCATTTCAGTTAAGATCAAGTCCAAGATGACCTGGGAGAGGAGAGATTTGCTGACAAATTTTCCTGTCATCAAGAATAAGAAATCTTCGCTGGTTCTTACTTTAGGACCCCTGTAAACAAGCTGAAAACTTGACTCGGCAACACTGACTAGGATCTTTGGAGTATATAGCACTGTTAGCTCCACCTGTTCATGTTCACTGGTAACAGGAGAACTCTGATTTGTGGTTGCTACTGGAGGTTGGAGATGCTTACTTCTCTGTCAGTGTACTCACAAAATACTTGTCAGTGTTCTAGTATTCATCTGAAACTAAAGGGGGTTGTTGTAGACAGAGGAAGGTATTGAAGAAGCTGCAAGAACATTAGAGGATGCAAATTGCTAACAACCTGGGCACATCTTGGGATTTGAAAATAAATGTCTCCAGTCCTCTGTACTAGCCAAAGGGCAGAGGCTTGTGTTCTCAGGTACAGCTTGATTATTTCCCTTAATGTTTGGATTTTCTCTTGGATTCCCTGTTGGACATATTGTTCTGAGACATGAGCAGCCTTTTCTGTCTTTGTTTTCCTTTTTTGGCCTAGGAGGACCCTCTCAGAGATTTAGATGTCTTTCTACTTTGAACACGGCAGATGGTCCTGTTCAGTAGGAACCTTTTGCCTGCACAATGACTGGAGTGTTGCTTAGAATCTCTGATGTGTGTGCTAGTATTGCTGGAAGGGGAGAATTCTTGTTGAAGGAAGCAGAACACAAATGTGTAGCAAAAGGCACAATTTTAATAGGAAGCATGTAGCAAAAAAGTTGTTCTGTTAAACTTAATGCTGTAAAATTTGTAAGTTACCACAGAGTAAAAATTCTTCAGCCTTTACTATTTCACAGAGCAAATTAACAATTGATAAATGTAATTTCAGGTTGTCATGACTGTTGTTGATCTTCAGTCATTTGTTCACTCCAGAAGTAACAGCCAGGTTTAATCTACAGGTATATATGAAGGAATCTAGAAAGTTCTGAAAGGTGTATGGTGTGTTTAATAGTGTGGTACTGGGTAAAGATGGCCAATTTAATACTGATGATGTTACTGTAGCTCTTTTTCACCTGTTCCAGGGGCAGAATGAAAGCAGCTGATGCAGACCATAAAGCAATTGGAGACCTGGATTCCAAGGAACCCTCAAACGGAGCAACATGAAGAAAAATGGAAGTCCAAGATGGTATGTGGAGGATAAAAATTAAGTAGCTCATTCCTGGTAAATGAAATATGTCTCCTGGCATGGTAGGTGACCAGTTAAGAAAGTTGATATATATGTATTTGGAGAGAGGCAGGTACACACCCCTACTGCACATCATGGTTTTGCATCAGGTATTAGGTTGTTTGTTAAAGGCTAAAGTGCTAAGCATTGATAATTTTGACAGCACTCTGAGTGAATCAATTAAGAAGCAGATTTATCTAACTGTGCTATGAAAAATTAGTATACTTTCATTTGTTTTACTTGAACACCAACTGAATAGCAAAAACATCGGCAGGCTTTGAAATGCACCTCAGTGAGTAGATGTTCTTTTATTATTGCTATTGTATTAAGTCAAATGTTCTTTACGCTGATTTTAAATAGAATCACAGAATGATTGTGTTGGAAGGGACTTTAAAGATCACATAGTTCTAAGCCCCTGCCATGGGCAAGGACACCTCCCACTAGACCAGGCTGTACAAAGCCCCATCCAGCCTGGCCTTGAACATGTCCAATGATGGAACATTGACCTCCCTGGGCAAATCTGTTCCAGTGTCTCACCACCCTCACAGTGAAGAATTTCTTCCTTACATCTAATCTAAATCTACCTTCTTTGAGCTTAAAGCCATTACATGCCTTTGTAAAAAAAAATTCCTCTCCAGCTTTCCTGTAGGACCTCTTTAAGTACAGAAAGGCTGCTATAAGGTCTCCCCAAAGCCTTCTCTTCTCTAGACTAAACAATCCCAACTCTCTCACCCTGTCCTCATAGGGGAGTTGTTATTTTCCATGTGCCTTAGCATAGTTTCTAGGAGGATCTGCTCCATGATCTCGCAGGGCACAGAGGTGAGACTGATCAGCCAGTGGTTCCCCAGGTCTTGCTTTTTTCTCTTTTTAGAAATGGAGGTTATGTTTCCCCTTTTGCAGTCGGTGGGAGCTTCAGTGGACCTCCAGGACTTCTCAAATGTGACAGATTGTGGCTTAGCAACTTCATCTACCAGTTCCCTCAGTACCTGTGGATGCATCTCATCAGGTCCCAGAAAAGACTTCCATGTTGCAGTTGCCATTAGCCTAGCTTAAATTTCTCTGAAAAACAAGTGTTAGGGAACAAATTTTATTTGATTGGTATTTAAATAACCCACAATTTCATCTGTGACTCAGCAGTCTTACACTGCAGGGTAGATTACTTCAGCGAATATTTGATCTATATTTTCTCAGTGAAATAAAGCTTTGTTCATGCGGCTATGAAGCATTATTAGGTTGTAATCACACACAGAGTGGTCTTTGTTATAGAACACTGTTAATTACAAATGCTGTGCCGTTTGCAGACCATCTATTATGACTGTAATTATGATGTCACTTGCATACCTATGTCTGAGAGTATTTTCCTTTCTAACTAGGGCTTGTTCTTTTGACTCAGCAAGGAGCTTCCCTTGATGGTAGAAATAGCACATTTGTTGTCTCCATGGATATAGAATAAGACAGAAGGGAGTGAGAACTTGGGAAACAGCCAGCAGCTGAAGCAGGCAATAAGCCCTAAGTGACTGTGTGGGCCTACACAACAGAGGAAGCATGTCTTGAATGTAATATGATTTTAAAACAGGCCTGTTTGGTGTGCTTTTTGCTCAGTGCAATACATATCAATTAGAGCCTTAGCCCAGCTTCTCAGCAAACACCGTTTTCCCTCAGAGAGAAACAAGGAGAGGCAGAGTTCTGGTGCTGGTAATAAGGTACTATGAATAAGAATCAGCAACAATGGATTTAGTTTAAGCTGGACTGGAAGTTGTTGCAGCTCTCTGTTTTTATAAAGGAAACCTGTGTGTCAGCTTCTAGGAGTGACAGAGATGCTGAGAACTGGCATGTGAGGATAACGTGATAATATAGAGACACCAGGGAGTATGTGTACACAAAAATGCATCTCAGTCAGGCAGAAGGCCATGCTGTGATTTCAGTAAAAAGCTATGACAGAAAATCAATACCTTTGAGAAGGGCCCACAATAAGGCAACAGTGTTATCTGCACTTTCTTCATTCTGCTTCTCCCTTCCCGTGCTTCCCTCCCTTCATAAAGACACAGAGCTGCATGATCTCATATTTGAGTTTTGTTAACTCTGCGCCTCAGAGTAGCTCAAGCAGTGAAGCAATTCAAGGAACACAAAGTATCTCCAAATCAGACTGTAGGGCTGGAGAATAGGGATGTGTCATGCAGGGTATTGAGTTTATTGACAGGCTCCAATTACCTTGTAGGCAGTCTGTGTAGACTGCAGCCTCCTACACAGTGCTTCCATCACAACTGTGTTCTGATCTTCAGAAAAACTTCACGATGTATCTTAGTGCAGCCTTCACTCAGCTGTGTATTTTCTGGTGTGTGGGTCAATAATAAGCCCCTCTTTCAGGCTTTTACATAGAGTGGAATGTTCTGGCAGGATGGTCTAGCCATGTAGTCTCAGATTATGGAGTTTACGTTGGGCACCAACTTTGCAATTTCAAAGACTTGAAGTGATGTTTTCCAGGATGCCTTTTTTCTTCTCCCAATTTCTTTTTGTCTAAAAAGGCAGAATAGATATTGTTAGTGGAAAGTAAAGCAAAGGGTGGACTTCATAGTGTTAGCTAATACATGGTTTGCAATCATGTTATATTTCAATTTGTGATACTACCTCTGTATTTTATACATAGACATGCAGTAGATTCAGAGATGATGTCGCGTATGCATGGTTATGAACAGGGCATTATTTGGATTCTTTCTTCTTTTTTTTTTTTTTAAATTGAAGATGATCTTATATGTTACTTGCAGATGATGTTATAAAACCAGTAACTCTCTAGGGCTTCATTGTTCTTAAATATACCCGTGTGCTTCGGTATGTAAGCATTCTGGAATTGGGTCTTTTCCATGTTGGCCTAGAGAGGGTAATGTCAGCAGTCCAGTGGCATTAAATAATCATCCATTTGGTTTATTTTAATAACTGATAACACTGTATGATTTTCTAGCATGGAATTAGTCCGATGCAACAGCTAGGAGAAAGTGTGTTCTTTTTGCTGATGCTTCTGATAGCTTCTCACCTTATCCAAGAACTTGGTTGTTTCTCTATGGAAAACTATAAGAAACAGCCATAGACTTGGCTCATTAAAGACAGACAATTCTAAATTGATTTTTTTCCATGAAGTCTTCTTTTTGTCAGAGCTCAATATTTCAGTATACCAGTGCATAAAAGATTATTCAAAAGTTATTCAGTGAAAAACTCAGAAGGAGGGGCGGGTATTCTGTAGCATCTAGGGAAATTCTCCACAAACAAATAAAATTTAATGACTGCTTTTTCTAGGCTGTGAACATTTAAGTTCAGGCAGGTATTGATTATCTGGAAAACATGCCTATAAAGGAAAGCCTATTGGGGTTTTGTCCTTAGCAGCAGCTGAGCTGCATAAAATACATGAAGTACATAAAAGTAAGAACATACTATCTATCTAATCATTAAACTTTCAGGGGTGCTGGGGCTAGCTAGTATCTTAATTGCCCTCCAGTCATAGTTACACTATCCTGTGGGTCATAGATAGCTGGAGATTTGTTTGAAATGCAGAAGCACCTTGACCACAGCAGAAGTGCCTGACCATCTTTACCAATAGAGTAGGGCTGGGTCTGGTTGACTAGAAGTTACTGATCAACACGACATTCAGGCTTACTTGTGCTCTAACTGAACAACTCCTCCAGCCTTCCAAATGCACTGAAGTTCTACTGCATCCTGGGTGGAATACTGGAGCCAGCTAGATCAACTGATCATTTCCTTTGTTAGCCTCTAAACACCATAACATGCTGCTCTTGAGGTCTAATGACATGAGGAAAATTAAAGGTTGGGAATTATTATAGCAAGGAAGAACTACTGTTTGAAAAGTTTTCCTCAGAGATTCTATCATCACAGGGTGAATGACAGCTCCGGTCAATTCTAGTCATAGCAGTTATGAGACCTTCCTTTGGGACTTGAAGGGTTGAGTCTTGAATGCATGGAGAAGCAGCATATAAATCTTTGACTTACCTGGCATGAAGGTCTGAGAGCATTGTACCATGGTGTGCCAAGCAGGATTTTGAGATCAGGAGGTACTGTGATGGGACATTGGTCCCTGAGGACTCCCACAGTCCCCTTGAAGATCCCGTGGGTTTGTTTGCCTTGCACCTACACATTCTTGAAAAGATTTGAGAAGTGTTTCTTCATCTTAAGGAGAAACACTTCTCATGTTCATGAATGGGAATGTTGCATGCTTTCCTCCAAGTAGCTGTAATCTGGTCTGTGCTTGTTTTTCATCTTATTGCTAAAAGTGGGGGCTACTTCTACTGCTTGCAATCAATCACATTTTCTGTAAGCTGTTGTAAAACTTAATCTTTTAGTTCTCTTCTTATTTCTCTTCATTCTGGATTCCTAAAAAACCTGCAGTTCTTATCACTGTCTCTGGTACCTTGTTTCTTCAGTCCTAAAGTAGCCTGCTATTGATATATGATGTATGTGTATACTTGGGTTGTGTTACACTATTGTTCACTTAAATTATATGTTCTTGTACATTTGAAGGCAAATAATTTAAAGACAAGAAATGTCAAGCTGAAATCTGAGAGTGATGTTTTAAAAAAAACTAAACACAAAACATTAGGAGTCTGAAACACTTATTTTTTGCAAAATAGAAAATGTGTCAAAGTGGATTATGCCCTCAGGGGATGAAGTGTTGGGGCCTGAGTTGTGGGCCCTGAGTTGGAGTTGACCTGTGAATGACTTACAACCTAGCAGAATGTTTTGGTTTTCCTGTTGGCTTTGTGTTCCAGAGGCAGAACCTGGCCCACCTGTGTCTTTGACTCTGCCCTCACCCAAATGGTTGTGGTTGGAGTGGTGGGTGAGGCCAGGATTATATCAACCAGGAGCTGATCACTCAGAGGAGCTTCCTGTTGGGCGTGGCTCTCTGGGTGGTGTCCTTCCATGTGATGGGCTGTTGAGGGAGCCATCTCTGTCTGTTGTGTCCAGCAGGCGACGCTGGCACCACCGTGGGCAGCAGAGGAGCTGGGCCCACTGGAACCTGTGGCAGGACTGTCTGAAAGAAGACTTGTGAGGGGCTGTTGGTGAGTTCAGTGTAGGCCTGTGTGATCAGGCAACTTTTGGCAGCCTGAAATGATGATGGCTGAACCAGCACAACAGGGGAAAATTAATTTTGGCAATTTGGGTTTTGCCAGCTCACCAGAAAGCTCTCAAACAGAAAGCATCCATTTTAAAAGAAAAAAGCCTCAGAGGCAGAAATCAGGGGCATCGGTGAACACTTCCTAGGACAGTACTAAATAGTATTGGTAGAAGTTGCAAAATCTTGTACTAATTGGCTTGTGAAGTCCCCAGCTAACTCAGTAGAGAAAACATACTTTTATTAGGTGGGCATAGCACTTCATTAGTACTTCAAATGAAAGGGAGTCTGTTCTTAAACTGTAGGTTGGAACAGAAAGGCATCATTTCTGTAGCTGCAGAAACTGTGAAACCATCTGTGTGTTCAGAGGTAATGTACACACGTGCTGAGTACCAGTGTTATCTAAGCTGACAATGCCTTTCATTTGTAATGGTTACATTGATGGAAGGATCTGCTGTAATTCACCATTGTTTGTATTTTTTTTAAGCTATATTTTGAATTGCAGGCAGAGTGACAACACTGCTATCCTTGCTGATTGCTAGCATTTAAAAATAGAAGTCAAGAGGTACGTGGGCATTTCTAGCACCTTCTCGTGAAATGCCATCCCATTTGACTTGACATCAAGAGCAGGCCGAACACAACAACATGGATCTGCCCCATGTCACTTATGTAGCTGTCAGGAGGAGTCATGAATGTTAATCACTTTTGCTTTATTACAGACATGGAGGTTTCTTAGGAGCTGAGATCTTCAGGCCAATTATGCCAAGTTCATAATTTGCTTAAGTTAACTGCTGAGCTGCAGTTTTATAGAACTGTACTGTCTTTGCTAATTTGATACTCTGCCTCTTGGAACAGACATAGATTTCCTGTCAAAGTTGGTATTATATATTCAGCAGAACTCACCTTTCTGCTGGATGATTCACAAATTCTTCTGTGCAAAACAATCTCTTCAAGGATGTCATCTTTTTATGCTATAACTGGCAGATTTTGGATGAAATATGTTTTAGGGAAAAAAAAAATCACAAGCTGTCCGATGCTTTATCAGCTTGAGGAAGCAGAAGATCCCAATCAGAAATGTGCAGCTAACAGAAAATGGGTCTATGCTTTGCCAGTTTGCCTAAAAATTTTTGATTGTGTGTACAGTCGCTATCTGATCTCAGACATACAGATGGAGGACTTTTAGTCATAGCAAAATGGTTGAGTAAAAGTCCTATAATTTAATATATCCTGAAGTGCTCAACTTGAAACTGAATTTGCATTATGAAGGTGAAAAATGTTGCTTAGAAATCTAGAATGCAAAGGCAAATGTTTTAACTGTATACAATTTACCAAAGGTCATCTCAGTGTCTGACTGCAGGAAATAACCTGCCACTTCCTCACAAACAAGAGTAGACTTATCAAAGTATATAAATCCAGTGGTCTAAGGCAAATCTCTTTTCCTCAGAGTGCAGCGATGCAGGTTTTAATCCATGCTTTGCAAGAGTTGTTAGTTTCAATTGCAATATAATCTGCTTGTAATGAGCTTTATTTTAAGTCAAACAGTCAAAAAAATATTAAGCAGAGTAGTTTATGCTAGAAAAATCCTGTTGGGTTAAAAAGACCTGTCAGGAGCTGGCTGCTTTCAAAGAAATTATATTTTTTCAAACCAATTCTTTGGAATACTAACTGAACTAATGATGGCTTTCTTATTTCTGTGATTTCTTCCTTTTTTTTGTTCCGAAATATTTCATTTTGATTCATTATATTGTACCATAAAATGGAAATTGCTATGGTAGATTTTCATATACAGTGTGTTTTAGATTATGAAGAACAAGAATAAGTAGAAGTAAGTACTTGAATAAGTTTTTTGCCAATATTTCTGACTCATGGAATTTTATTCTTGGGCAGACCCTGAAGTTGAACACAAATTTTAAAATCCTAGAATTTCTTCCCCCCAAAAAGCCTCTGTTTTTGACAGTGCTTTAGACACAGGCTTTTTCTACAGCATGGAAATATTGTAAAGACTTACTCCTTTACTGGTATAGAGTGTCTGTTTTAGTCAAATTGTTTCCTGTACATACTGTTTTCAGCTCTGCGTGTAGTAACTGAGGGCAGATTTGCCAGCATCAGCCAAGACCATTGAGGGTTGTGGCCCCATCTGTTTGTATTTTCTGGTAGGCTATATAGAATGTAATGGAGAAAATTATACCAAACCACAGCCCATATTCCCTGACCACCTCATCACTGCAGCTTTATCCAGTCTGAATATAATAATCCCACCTGGATGAAGCACATACCTTTTATAGAGTAGTTGCTATTTTTGTCTGGGACTTTAAGACCCCCTGCACCAATATAAAGAAAAGTGCCAATATGAATGGCAAATCCAGTCATGATTCAGTGAAGCAAAAATTTCAAACACTTCCTTTCCATTTCAGTGGAGTTTTGAGAACTGTCATGGGGCTTATAAGTATATATTTTTAAATTAAAGTTCATTTTTACAGTAGTACATTCATACCCTAATCAAGAATAAGTGCTGTACACATTAGGTCCTTTGCGTGCATGATGAAATTTTCTCTATACCCTTCCTAGTCCCATCAGATGTGTATGCTCATGTGTTGCTTTTTTATGCCGTGATTTCAGTTGGTCTGTCTTTGTGTTGTTACCTACATGCTCCTTCCACTTCTCCCTGAATAGCAAAGATCATCCTATTTGTTTACGTATTTAAAAATTCAGAGCTTAGCCTGAGGCGTTTACATGAAAATACGGTGGTTTTATTAGGAGCTTCCCAAATATATTCTGGTTCCTGTCTGTGCTGTCATAAACCAATGTACAAATACCTAGAATTGCTCACCGATAATATTAAGGACTTTGGTGTAGTTTGTATTGGTTGTATGTGATAGTGACTTTTTGACTTGTTTGCTTTGTAATTGCACTCTGAGTTACATCCTTTTCAAAAGAAGATGACCAGGGAGCAGAGAAAACAATTGCCTGTTTTCCTTATTCAGCTGCTGTACTTTCAGCTCACTGGGGCCTCTGAAAGGAGGAGATTGCTCTTCCCTCAAGAATGGCTTTTGGTGGCTGGTGGGAGAAGCTTGTGGAGTACAGGGTAGGTCAGGGAGCCTCAGCCAGCAGCCTGCCAGAGACTGAGTGTGAAAAGCAAAGAGCAAAGCCAGTCTTGGAAGAAACGGAGAAAGTATGAATTCTCCTTAGGAACTCATGATGAAGTGATAATCAACACTCAACTAAAGGTTGGGCTGCATCAAGCCTGACTGCAAGGGCATAATGGACAGGGAAGAGGTTTTTTCTCACACCCCTTTTATCTCTTACTGTGACTCATTGTGGGTTCTGCCTCTTAAAATGCCTTTAGTTATTCCTAATTCCTCTGGAGTTCTATAAACTTTTGGAGTCTCAGGGAGTGCTAGTTGTTAAGGAGAGGTGTGTAGGTAGATCTCCTTAAGAGCTGCTATCTACTTCTGCCATTGTGCTGTGTTTTGGTGACTGGGTTGTAGTAGTGTCTGATATAAAAGAAGGGTCCAAGTATTGTTAAAAACATCCACTCACTAGTGTGGGCTGAGGGGCTTGCATGCTGTGAGACAATGTCAGACCCAAGAGGAGATCCCATCTACCACCCTCTCCAAATCCCCCATACTGATCAGTCCTGTTCCCTTTGGCTAACCCAGCTTTTTTTTTTTTCCTGTCTGAAACAAGAAGTCCTCTTCCAAACAGCTCTGCCAGAAAAGTGAGGCCTTCACAATTTGGTAGCAGCTGTCAGAGAGATGGTGGCAAGCAGCTGAGTGCTGGGAGCCCAAGGTGAAATATCCTCTCACATGAGGAGAGCTGAATCTGGAAGAGGATTGTTGCCAGAAAGCCTCGTGCACCAGAGAGCATATACATCAGGGAGGAAATGACCTGAGTATTTACAAAACACCTGCAAATAAAATAATTGTAAGAAACAAAAGTGTGTCTGGATCACAGAGTTGTCACATATTTTAACTGTTCCTGTGTAGAAGATGAAAAAAAAAAAAAAGCTTTTATATTTATTAGAGAAAGATCTCTCTGCACCTCAGGATGAAGGTATGATGGCAGCATGTGTTGGGACTCCTGGACTAGAGTTCAGGAGAGGACTAGAGTCCAGACTAGGGTTAACCTAGCCAGAGCAGGTAATGGTTGTGATTAAAGACACGTTGGCACAAGTTGTGACACATGCTACTGCGGCACAAACCTTCCAAATACCAGCTGCTAGCATAAATCAGAGTACAAGTAATGCTTGTGCCACCTTTAAGGTATAGATGTATCAAGCAGTGTACCAGAAAGGTTGCCTCCAGTTTCGATCAATTTGTGTAGAAAAAAAAATACTGCCAGACCTTACAAACTTTGACTGGATGTATTGTAAGATAAAACAAAATCTGCTATCTAGAAATTGGATGCCAAGAAAACTGAACATAAGGGATACATTTTAATTAGCTGCTAGAGTAATTTATTGAGGAAAGTGATTTGTTGATCACTACTTTAGTCTTTAAATAAGAATTTGCTTTCTAAGTGGGATGCTTTTAATTCAGCTGCATTTTATTGCTTTTGGTATAGAAATTGCTGGGGAGCATTCCATGTACTCTCAAGAAGATCTGGTTAAGTGATTGCTGGAGTTCTTCCTGCCCTTACAAATCTTTGGATATCTCCGTGTGTCCTATATGCCTTTGAATTTACTGCTTTTGCTTGGGTTAAGAATTGTTAACACCTCCTCACGTATTTCTGGCAAAAACGAAAAGATAAAGGATGTGTAACAAGGTTTTGTATTTCATTTTAAGTCTTTTTGTTCATTTTCTGCTGGAGAGGCAGGTAAGGCATCTTCTAGTTCAAGTAATGAGTTGAGCTTCTCAGTTCAAACCAGAACTTTTAGGTCTTTCTGCATCAGTAATAGAAACTGGTAGGACCAGTTTTTACATCTCTGACGTCTTCAGTTTCTGAACACCAAACTTTTCTATCCCAAATCTCTTTCTAATGCAACTAGGGTGATGGAAATGGATGTGGATGTCTACAAAAAAAAGAGGCTAATAACCGGCTGGTGATGTCAGCTAGACTTACCCAGAGCAATCTCTGGTGTTCATGTTGTGAAAACTATTTAGATGATTTCAGTAGTATTTATTTTCTTCTTTCTCCTGCAGCATGGTGGCAGTTGTGGGTTAAGTGGTTGGTATAGATGACCTATTAATAGGTTATTGAACAAGGATTACTATTGTTCAGGCCATTTATTTCATATGCAGTGCTTCATTTATGCTATCGCTGTAAGCTTTCCTATTGATTAACGTAGAAGCAGTAATTTCCCAACAGACTGTAGAAGCCAGTATGTAATGAATGTTGCTGACAAAAGTTTTCATGGAAATTATATGCTAGATATTATCTACATAAAAAATAGATATATATTACATATATATCTGTTGGTCAGCTTGTAATAATTAATTAAAAAATATAAAATCATGTCTTGTCACTCCTACATGCATAAACTTGCTCTAATGTCATGTAAAAGTTTGTTTTCATATGCTCTAAACAAGCTTGACTTGTTTGAGGTGAACTCTTTTTTTGCTGAGCTGCAACAAAAAAAGAAAGATTTCTTCAGTTTGTTCTTATAAGAAGTAGGAATTTAAATTACTTTTATATTGTTCTGTGAAAAAGATCTGGATTTGGATGGATTTGAAAAAAGAGAAGCACGCTGTGTATTAGTTACTCTATGCAAGCTAGTGGGACTATTGCATATGGATTTTGCAAATAGGTGGGTTTGATTTTTTTGGTCACATGGATTACCTTTTCATGAATTCTGTTTTGAATTTTTGGGTTGAGTGAGCCTGCAGAGGTTTTCAAATCTGTGACTGGAAGCGTTTCCAAACAGTTTTCTTTTCAGCTGAAGAAAATTGTACAACATTATTAGAGTCTCACTGGTAAGGCATTCTGGCCAGTACCGCATGATTTTCTTCATTTTCTACCAGATGGGAGCAGACTTACCATTTGAATCCTTTTAGCTCTTTTTTTATAAATTCCAGGGCAGCTAATACACAAACTCAGAGCTGCTCAGCTCCCATGCATTCCGTTTCCTATCCGAGATTTCCATTTTTAGCCTCCTCCAGCCTGTCTCTCTCGGTACCGCCAGGTTCTCTCCGTACATGATTAGGGGGCATGTTCCAGCTGCTTGGCTGCCTGCGTGCCTGCTATTAGCAGGTGGCCATGGAAGCAGTTTGGCTGCCCGGACACGTAACAGAGGTGAAGGCTAATGTGCAGCTGACCATGACCTGCAGTAGTGGATACATCTAACAAAGCAAAAATAGATTATAATGGAAACGTAATGTAATAGCTGTGCCTTGTTTGGCCGATGGCTGCTGCCACACACCCGTTGCATGACTAGAGCCCCATGTGTTGGGAAGCGTCACGTCCATTGCAGCTTTGCACTGCTGAAGTTCTGAATAGTGAGTGTTTTTGGCACAAGGAGGTCAACAGAGCCCCCATGCACATCACATGCAGCTGACCTGTGGAACAGCTATGTGTTGGGGCTTGCATGGTATCAGCAGTGGCTGTGGCTTAGTGACTGCGTATCTACTATTGCCATCCTTGTTCCGCAGTCATTTTGCTTTCTGTACCCATGCAACTCCAAGTAAAGCACAGCCCTCTGGATCCCTTCAGCGTGGTCATTTGCACAGTCGCTTGAAGTGGAGGTTTGAGGGGAATTTTGGAGAGGGTTTCTGAAATGGTATAGAAAGTGCAGGTCTTTTAACAGTGAAGCACAATTATTTTGCTATATTTTCAAAATGAAGGTGAGGCTAAATGGATTGGCGTTATACTCAGTATACTGGCAGCTTTCACTTGAAAGCTTCAAAATTCACTCTGCCACACATGTCATATTGTTCAGTCTCTCCCATCTCCCTTACTGCTCATTCAGTATTCTACTAGTGCATTACTAGACAAATAGGGTTCAGGGTACTGTGATCTTAACCATGTGAGGAAAATGGGGTTAATTTTTTAATGTATCAATGTATCATTGTATCAATGATCAAATGTATCAAAGATTTCAGAATGGATTTTCTTATAATAGTCACCATTTAGAAGAGACTAGAATGAGAGATTGTCACCTAAAAAAAAGAAAGTCTGTCTCCTCTCTGAGTCATTTGAAGTAACAGTATAGTGGAAACCACTTCCTAGTTACAGTTTCACAAACAAACAAGACCAAATTTATAATATAATAGTTCCTAGTGTAGGCTTGCATTTATTTTCATAAAAACAAGGATTGACAGCTAAGAAAGAGGTCTGGTGCTGAAAGTATGGCTGGGTGCTTGTAGTTAACCATCTCAGTCTGACTTTGCAAAACAGTTTGTGTTACTACCTACTTTATGGAACTGTTAATGAACCAAGATAGCTTCAGACACAGCAGCATGTAATTTTTACATATATTTACATACTGTATTTTTTTTTATAGCTATAGCTGTGACTTTTTATTAGCTGACATTTGTTTATATGATAAATGCCAAATGTGCTGTCAGGTTATTGAGTGTTACAGGTTGTGTTTATGTCAAATATTGCATAAGCTTTGTAGTCAACTAAGGGATAGGTAGTGTAGTCTGTTAGTATGCTTTGGGCTCTGCTGCAGAGAGAGCATCTGTGATTTATTTTTTGGCCACAGAAACATCAGTGTTGGAGTGCTTTGCTGCTGACCTGCTCTGGTATTATGCTGTGTTTGTACAGTGGTCTAGAGAGGTCACTGGCCTGGGAGAGGCAGGGGCTGGAGGAAATGCCAACACTTAGAAAGCAGCTGATACACTTAGGGAGAAATGAATAGGGTAAAGATGTAAAGTCAAAAGGGAGTTTGGATTATGTCAGTGAACATGCATGTGGGACTTAGACTACGTATTGATTCCATGAAGCAGAAGTGCTTCTTGTTGCCAGTATACTCTTTCGGGTATCTGTCTTGAAACAGGCTAATTTCTCTGTTATGTCATCCCAATGTTATTACTAGAGGCATAGATATTATACTTCTGTACTTCTAATACAATGCATGGCTTATGCTTCCTAAACTGAATGCGATAAAAAATGCTTTCCTGTGTAAAAGACTGGAGTGTGCAAAAGTAAACAAACTTAAGTGTATTTTCATATCTTGGCATATGATGGTCTTCTTAGCTGTTGACCTGTAAATGTATGGTATCTGTGAAGTGAGATGTGTTCACTTGGACCTGTCAAGAGTTGTAAAGGCTGCACACGCCAAAATCTGCCTTCATGTATTTGTGAGCAAGATGCTTGCAGAATAATGGATTTGCTAAAATAGTAACTGAGAACAGGCATCAGCCTTGCAATGAGAGTGACTTAATGCTGCTGCTAACTCTTACAGTGGGACACAATCTCTTTTCACTGCTATGTTGACTCTGCAAGCAAATAGAACTATTTAGTGCTGTTTTTAAAGGTCCAAAGTAATCAGTCTTGTCATTACAGTGAAAGACTGGAGAAGTTTTTAACCAAAAATCCAGGAATAATTTGAGATTTTTTTTTTTTTTAGGTAAGACATTAAGCATTTGAAATGTTTCTTGTGTTTATTACTGCAGAGTATTCTCATCTCTTTGGACTATAACACTGTAAATACGTGCTGGCTGGCTAAATGAAAAGATAATGTGGGGGAGAGAGCATTGGTGATCTTGGTCATGCTAAAGGGCGTTTCTGCATCTGTTGCACCCTGAGACCTGGGTGTGTTTAAGGAGGCAGCTTCTAGAATATGAGAGGGAGGAACTAGAATACTGGAATACGATGTTCTCACATCCTGAAAGTCCATGAGACAGGATCTTTCCCTTCATTCCCTCCTCAATATGAAAAGGGTGTCTCCACTCCCATGGCCTTTATCCTGAAGTTCCCTTTCCCTGAGGTGGCCTGAATGAAGAGGAAACTTTACGTAGAACCTCAGAGATTCCCATCGCTGTTCTTGTAGTAAAGCTAAACTACTGAAATGCAGAGGGAAGGGTGTGAAACTGAACAGTACCTCTGCAGCAACCCATCCAGATTGATCCTAAATGAGAGCTGAGGTGTTTGATGTGCTATGAGATTCTGTAACCCTCTGTTATCAATCTCTCAGTTGCATAGAAGTCCACCTATATTGAAAGAGGGGTCCAGAGCACAGTCCTGATGCTCCCCTGATTACAGGTCCCTCTCCCTGTCTTTTTAGTAAGTTTTTTTTAGCTTTTGTCTTGGCATTTTTATTTATCAGAGCTGGAGAAATTGTTGTTATCCCCTAGGATATCCAAGCCATTTCAACTAACTTTGGAGAACGCTGGTTTAGGTGAGAACAGCACTATTATGTGTTAATGGAAACTGGGGAAGGTGCTATTTTTCCTTAATGTCATCTGAGTGTGTATCTGTCGGGACACATCACTGACTCCTCCTAGCAATGGGGAATGATGTGTGCAGTAGAAACTGGGTCTCGTGTCCTTTTACAAAGGCAGAGGGATTTGTAAACACCCCGTTTTGCCAGGCATGCGGTGAAGAGTGGACTTGTTGCTGTACTTTGTGAATACTGACTCTCATTACATACTTCATAACCTTCACATGCAGTTAATGGGATCCGTGCTCTCCCTGCATTAGAAAGATGGGAGAGTTTTCAGGAGCTGTGGAATAATTACCAAATAACCCTTAAAATAATAAATCTAACACAAGCCAAGAAATAAATAATTTTTGGGCTGCTTGCTCAAGGGTTGTGTGCTACTTCAGGCGTACTTGTAGCTGTTATTAATAATAATCATTGTACCACAGCTGTCAGTGGTTACATCAGTATCCACAACCTGGAACTTCTCATCCTTGTGACAAGATGTTGAATCTAATTAGAGGAGCTTTTCTTTTGTTTATATTTAGCTACTGTGAAATGATGTAGAGGAATGAAAAGCAGCATGAATCCATGGGAAATGGGAATGGCAAACAGGAGCTCTTCTCTGGACATTCCAGTGGCTGTGTTTTGACCTTGAGAGAGTAGTGTTCTGAAACACATAGAGACTGGCAAGACTGTGTCATGTGTTAGTCAAAGCCCAGTTTTGGCTTCAAGCTGGTTGTTATAAGCAGCTGCAATACGAAGTTCCCCAAAATTGTCTTTTAGCAATTTCGGACTTTGTGTTTAGTTTAAGACAGGAGAGCAAGAAGGGTGGGTGTTTATTCATACAGAGGGTTTTGCTGGTTTTCCACCACTGAGTGTACTTGGGGCTTAAACTGAGAAAATCTGTATGCAGTCCCACACCATAACACCGACCAAATTCTTCAGGCCAGTCTGCTCATACAGTTCTCATCAACCATCGCCTCTTTTCTTGAGGATGTTCAAACAGCCTATTCACATGTGGGGCCTTCAGCTGGGAGAACAACAACAATGAAGTAGGTTAAAAAATGTTTGTTCATTTTTTTTTCGGAAGAAGATGGAAAGGATGAGAGAGATTGAAGTATTATGGGTTGGCAGAAACTCAGCAGGAACCACTGAAAGGAAGAGAGGAGGATGTGGATTGAAGAAAGTGGAGCCCTGAGGGCAATTCTCTAAAAATATATTAGAACAGTACTGTCAGTAACATTATTCTCAAGACATGCAAGTCCTGCACTCTTAATTGAAAAGTGCCAGGGGTAAGGTGCTCACCTTGAAACTCATTATCTACTTATAATAATTACTTTCATTTCCTACTGCTAAGGACCTGTTTTAAACTGAAGTAAGAGAGCCTGAAATACCATTTTCTTGTTGCTCTGAGAGAGAGTTCTCTCAAACGGAATGGTAGGCTCCAGCTAATAAGGCCTGGTTTATTTAGGATATGTATTTATAATTTACAAATTATTTAGTGCCTCTGAGTTTAATAGTATTTATTTTCTCACCCCAAAATACTGCAACATGGGAGGTTCAATCATAACTCTAGTTTGAAGTACCTAGAAGTCTATATGATATGCATGTATGTATGTATGTATTTATCATTACGTATGTCTTTGGGCACTACTGTGGTTCAGGGAACTGCTTTAGAGACCTTGTCCTGAAGTGGTTGTGGTCTGACTAAAGAAGCAGAAAGAAGAGAGAACTATAATCTCTCAGCACAGACTGGGAACAAAAGCATAAAAAATTCAGTGACTTACGTAAAGTTATGTGCAGAATCTTATACACACACAAGGTTTATTGGATTATTGATACTACATTTTTTTCCTGACTACTGTAAAGTGAGAGAATTTGGGCTATGCTTAGGAATCGGATATCCTGTCTTTAAAGTCCAGTACAAGTAGTTAAAAACTAGAAAAGAAGAAACAGGACAATTTACTAACAGGACAGAAATAAGCTCTTCTCTGTCAGTTGAAAGCTGAACCCCAGAGGAGGTTGTGATTATTCTTGAGTAATTCATATGAATCCATTGCAGAGGAGGAGAGAAAGATAAATTGAAGACTAGGGGGGCAGCAGGGTGTTACAGTTTTAAGGGCTACTTTACTTATCTCCAGGGCTCACATTTAATCCAGAGTTCAGTTCAGCAGTTTGCAAAATCGATGTTTCTGTTCCTGATTCACGTTCAGACTCACAGGCATATCTTCATTAATCCTGTGATTCAGGAATAAGGCAACCATGTGTGTCTGGAGACACCCACCCATAGCATAAACAGATTATTGCTCTAATTTGTTCTGGAGTCTATTTGCATAGTTATTCTAGTCACACCAAACAGGAGATGAGCAAGGCAATGAGCTAAGTGACCCCTCTCCAGCTCTTCAGCTTCCTTATACTGCTAGGAGTAGTAGCACTCATCTAACAGGTTGCTATTCAGAGTGGAAAAAGAATTGGCTTGCTCGAACTGACACATCACACTTCCTGAGCTGTGCTGTAGCAACAGGAATTGCTCTTGCCTTTTCTGACCTCCCCTTCAGAGCTGCCAGAATGCAGAAAGGTAACTGCCCCAGCAAAAGGAGTGGATGGCGAGGCAGGCTGCTCTGTGCTTGGTGGGGAGGGCTAAAACCTGAGAGCATCCAGCCATGAGCTCAGCAGGGATGAGGGCTGTGGCAAACCAGTGAACACTGGGCATCTGTGGTGGTTTTTGTTACACCCCTATTGCTTGTGCAGGGCGATTAACAGCAACACTGAAAAGCTGAAGCAAATGGAGTGGCTTGCTGTTCCCTCTGGCTTTTGCCATGTGTTTAAATTGCAAATTCAAAGTCTGATTTGTTGTGTATTTTTTTCCTGCTCTTCTTTTTCTTGGTGGTGTCGAGTGGTGCAAACAAACAAAAAATCCTGACTCATTCTGGGAAGAATGGGGATGATGGCTGCTTGATTTCACCAGTTTGAGCCCTGCTCCAGACTTCATCAATCCTCAGTTTTGTCAGCTTGAGACAGAAGGGACCACGCAGCTCTTTTAGGAACACAAAAGTCATGTACTCCATCATCTGAATACTAGACGTTGGGCTGCTGAAAAAGGTTGATTATTGGTCCAGAACTTACTAAATGCAATGGCAGTGTTTCTTTCACCTCAGCAATCCCTGGATCATGGTCCTCACTGTATCAGCACTTTCAGGAACAAAGCCTGTCCCTGACACTGAATTGCAGGTCTCAGTCCCAATACATTTCTGGAATTCTAAGGTTAATTTCTCCCCAGCTCTCTACACTTCTTCATTGTCCTTGTGACTTCTTCATGACAGGATGGCAGGATGAAGTTATTCTTTAAGGCCACTTTCATGAGCAACTTCAGGCTATGCTCACTAAAAGTTACCTTTCAAGTCTATGTTCTGTGACTGCTTTATATTTCAGAATTAGTCCTCAATGTGTCTTTTGAAATCTGTTTTTATGCAGAAATTTCTAATATCCTTGAAAGCTGGCAGGCAGCCCTGGAAAGACCTGACTTTGTGGGATGTAGAGTTGCATCAGGGAAGTGCTGAAGAAAGCTTCAGAAACTTTCTGTACTCCTTGGAACAAGTGTTCCTTGTGGTTTGGCCCTTCTATATTCAGGTTACATGCTTCTTCAGTTTATACTCTCAAAAAAAATATTTTGTGTATTTTTGGTAGTTTTTCTGAAAAATGAAACAATCTGATTTACTTGAAATTATTTATATAATCTTATACATGCTTGCTTTCAAGGACCTGAAGGTAAATAATCTTTGGCAGCATTTTCTAGAGCATGACCTGTTCAGCAGAGGGTGGTTGTAGGACTACCTTTAGTGCTTGCTGGGCTGTGCAGAGAGCCGGGGCTTGTCTGTAGGGTGTGACAGGCTTTGGAAGCAAGGAACACATGGTGGGATGTCAGTGTAGCACAGCAGAGTACTGCCTGGGGGTGAGAAACCTCTTCCCGAATGAGCTGCAGACAACCTACACCCATGCCACTTCTTAGTTACTAAACTCTTATCTTTTAGATTATGCAGCATATATAAGGAACATGCCAGTGGTCAGGCATACAGCAAGATTAAATAATGGGTATGTCTGTGTGGCTGGGTGCAGACCTGTACAACTTTTGCCCATGCTTAAAGCTGGCTGTGTGCTGGTGTGGAGGCTTGGCAGCAGCGGTAGTTTGGTGTGCTGCTTGAGGTAATAGATCTGCCTCTCAGCAAGGCTTCTTACCACTGGTCCAATACCGTAGCATGCAGCCATATGGCCTCTGGTCTGGAGCTGCCTTGCCTTGATTAGGAGCATGCAGAGAAGGGGATTGCAGGTGTCTGCCCTGGCCTGCATATGCACACACTCTGATTTCGGGAGTTGTGACCTGTGTACTCATGAGAGAGTGCTATTCTTCAGCATGCTGTGCCATCCCTCCAACTGCAGTGTGGGACACACAGCCCTTCAGTTCGCTAGGAAATGCATTTCCGTCTTCTTGCCAAAATACCGTCGACAGCACTTGGCCTCCTATGCTTAGACGTTGCTGTGGAGGTATATAAAAGTTGTCCAAATTAAATCTGTGCTCTCCATCTAGTTTATCTGTTGAAATAAATAAATTTTTTAAAGTGGAAAAAGAGATCAACTTCATTTTAGGAGCATGAAGAAAGCAAGAACTATGCTTGTGCTATGTCCTGTGTCATTGCTACTTCAAACAAGCTAATTGCAGTCACTATACAGCAAAAATAAAAATGACAGAATCGTCAATTTAGATTTCAAGTTAGAGTCTTTCTTCTTTTGTTAAAGAGATAGGTTAAAAGGTTTGACCAGAGGTATTTATAGGGAGCCTTACATGTCTTTAGTGGAGTAACAGGGTTGTGACTGGCATCATGTTCAAACTCAATAGTTTACCTTGGGGAAAGCAGTGTGAGGAAGGAAGCAGCAGGGAACTGGCAGAGTGAAAACTTACCAATACTTGTCTTCTGTGATGAGGAGCAAACATTCATTTAGTCCTACATGTATTTAATTGCTCATCCGAGGTTCTGGAGCTGGTGGGCTGGGGCACATCCCATTTGCAGCCTCATGATAAGCAGCTGTTTCCTTGGCAAATTCATTTCTGAAAGTGAGATAATCCGATTTGAATGGAGCTGCAGACACCCACTCATTCTGACAAGCAAGGAAAAAAGCCGGGGGAGGAAGAGAATTTTCTTTTTTCGATTTCTTTCTTTGCACTCTACCATGATTCAAGGACAGATAAAAATCTTGGCCTTTTTTCTCTCCTCTTTGTTTGTGGCCCTTAACAGCTTTGTAAGCTTGGTTATTTTTGCTGGAAATTACAAACTCACTTCATTCTCCTTGGCATAATTCTTGAATCTGTACAACTGAGGCAGTGCCAACACAGGATTTTGAGCCTAATTCAGCAAGGAATGTAAGCAAGTGTTTGATTTAAAACATATTTTAAGCCCACCTGTATTCAGCAGAGCTCTCAAACTATTTATATTGAGGACTTGCAGTGCCCAAGGGTGCACAAAACTCCATATAATATTGAGGATGTATGGGAATCTGTGCGCTGTGCACCTCCAGGAGCCCATCTCTTATTTATCAGATGCCACAGTTTTTCAGCACTTTCACAGTAGATTTTTGAAAGTTTTTCAGCTTCACTTTAGAAGAAAAAATGCTTTTGCATTTTACTGTGACTTTCCTCCTACCCCCCCCCCCCGATTTTTACATTTTCTCAAATTGTTGCAATATGCTAGAACTTGGATGAGTCTTTCTCTGGGCACAGATGTCTCTTACGAGCTGCCTGAACAGTATGGTGTGCAAACCACCTTGTTCTTTCATCAGCTTCCCTCAGGCCCTGATCCATCAGAGACTAATCAACAGGCCCCGAGTTGTCATGTTTTCTCCTCTCTGCACTTCCACACAGTGCTGTGCATGAATGTAAACCCCGAGATATGAGCGAGTCTAAGCCTTGCATGGTGTGAACTAGGAAATACCCAGTGAATTGAGGAACAAGCATGGACATGGCACTAAAGAATGGGCCAGTGGCAGTGAGGCTTTCCGGAAAGCAGGCAGAAAAAGTTTCTTTTACTTTTCTTCTGTTTTCTGAGGAAGAGCATGTACCTTGTGGCTCAGAAGGTTGTTTGGCTTCCCCGACAGGCTGCATAGTAGAGTGCGGGAGGTGGCAGCTGTCCAGGCTCAGCTGCATTACACTGAGAACAGAAGGAGCATAGGATCAAGAAGCACTGATAACATACTGAGGCGCAGTCTGTGGAATTGAAGTGTTGGGGCCTGAGTTGTAGCCCCAAGTTGGAGCTGACCTGTGAATGAGGCACAACCTAGCAGAATGTTTTGTGTTTCCCGCTGGCTTCATGTCCCAGAGGCAGAACCTGGCCCACCTGTGTCTTCGTGGCTCTGCCCTCACCAAGGTGGTCATGGTTGGGGTGGTGGGAGAGGCCAGGGCTATATCAACCAGGAGCTCATCAGTTGGAAGAGCTTCCTGTTGGGTATGGCTGCATCTTGCTGAGCTCCCTCACTGGTTTCCTACCATGTGAAGGGCCACTGAGGGAGCCATCTCTGTCTGTTGTGTCCAGCAGGCGATGCTGGCACCACAGTGGGCAGCGGGGGAGCTGGGACCACAGGAACCCCTGGAACGACTGTCTGGAAGAAGACTTCTGAGGGGATGTTGCTGAGTTCAGTGTTGGCCTGTGTGATCAGGCAAGTGATGGCAGCATAGCATGGTGATGGCTAAACCAGCACAACATATGTTCATTCCTATAACTTATGAGAAGAGGCTCCTCATAAACTTACATGTACTTCTAGTGGTCCAGCAGGATAGAATAAATATATCTGCTTTTTGTTAGCAGTGCATCTACTAGCTGCTTGAAAAAATTCATAATATAAAGACACGCAGAAGGGAAATGAATATTTTATTTTATCTATTTGTTTCTAATTTAAAGTTGAAAGTGAAGGGTTTTCTGTCTGTGATAGTTTCAGATTTCCTAGGACACATGGATTCTTTTGCGCTTATCTTTTAATTTTGTATTCAATAACTCTTCCAAAACACAATACATCATAAAATACTATTTATACAAAACATAATAAAAACCCTTCCTTTACAACCAGGTATTTATTATTTCTGAGTAGTCCAAAACCAGAGACTTGAGGAATATACTTCCTAGGAAGATAGGATCTCTGGTATAGCCACATGTAAGCATTGAAAGGTCTTCTGTTTCAAGCCTCTACTTGCTTTTAAATCACTCTAATCTCTGCTGCTAAAGTCATGAAGTAATGAATGTTACTTGGTCCCAGCTGGTGGACTTTGGAGACAAGCAAAATGCCATGATGCCCTAGAAGACATTATTAGGGGTCAGACTAAGAAAACTTGCAAAAAGCTGTTAGAGCTGTTCAGATTTGAGAAGAGAGCTGACACGGTGTTATGTCATTCAGCAAAGCTGGCCTGTGCCATCTCCAGAACTGCATCTGTTTTAGGTTATACACAAAGAATGTGTCCTCTCTTCAGAGCAGACTGAAATTTCTGTTTGTCATATTTGTAGTCTCAGTGAAACAACTAAGTGTTTAATTGCTAATCCATACTGGTTTTACTCTTTCACAGCAGATATACAGGGCTGATTTTACCAGCCCTTGAAACTCCTTTTGTGTTTTGGTGCAGGAAATCTGTACTGCACAGTCTGCTGAGCCAGAAAGCTAAAAAAGTCTAGCTCCTTTCATTTTCCTTGGAGTCTCTGAGATTGCATGTGTCCTCACAGAAGGGCTGGAGGACTTGACCAGAAATCCCACCACTCTGGGAAGAGGCTGGAGGAACACACAGTGAGGACAAGGAAGGTCTTCTGGGAATGGCAGCATTGGGCCCCTCTGGGCTCAGAGGGCTTTTCCCACTGCCCAGGGTACCCATTTAGAGGAGCCTGTTTTCACAGTGTCTTCCTACTTGACCCTGCATGTAAACTGTTTATCTGTTGCCTGATTAGTGGAAAGGCTGCAGCAGGAGATTAAAAAAAAGAGATTCAAGCTTCATTCCATATGTGAATTATCTGTGACTTTGGGGAGGACAGTGCATGCCCAACCCTATTTCCAGGGTGTTTCCAGCCACACCAAGTTCTTTCTAGAGAAGCCCCAGGAGCACAATACTGTGCAGGAACAGGATGTATTAATTTGCCAATATGTCAATTTAGAGACTGATCGCATCAGAGAATCTTGGGCTTGACCTAGGGTTACCTATAAGTAAAATTTGCTTATGTAGCCACACTATATATATATATATATATGTATTTATGTTACCTGTATACATACAACATGTGCAGTTCCTGTGACTTGCATGTATCTGCTTCAGGATAAGAAAGACAACATTAAGCCAGCCAGTGTCACTATTTTTCTCTTACATGAAACTTAAAATTTGTGTAGTACTGCTTGATTAATTTTCAGCTATAGCCAATTTGGCAAATAAAAAGTAAATTTTTCCAGTTTTTTGAGCGAGCCCATAGAAACAATTTTAGAGAAAGGAAATTGTATCTGGCAAGTTAAAGCAACCTGGCTTGCTCTTCTTTACTTCACTACAACATACACCCACACAAACTTTGAACTTCATTGCATCCTAAGTTCCTGCTGGCTGCATTTCCAAAGATTCGAAATATTTCTAATAAAATAAGTCATGAGCCAGCCAGCTTTTCCTTCTGTGTTCTAAAATACATGGTGTGACCTGTAGTTACCAGTTTCCAAAATTAAGGGATGAATCATAAGAAGACATACTTTATTCTTGTTTATAATTTGAAAATATTGGCCCTTGTGTTTAGGAACTTCTTCTTTTTTTTTTTTTTTTTTTTCATTATTCACAATTTCATTATTATAAATGTGGGAAAAGAATGCTGCAGACATACACACAGATCTCAAAGCCAACCCCCACATTGCAATTTTCCTGTTGCCTCACATCTGGAATGTGTAACTTGCAAACTCAACCATAGCAAGAATTATGGTTGAGTAAGTTAAAAAGTTTGCATTTGATGAGGAGAAGAGTAGAGTTGACCCTGATAAGGACATTTTTTGTTTTCCTTTACATAAAGCCACATCTTTTTTCTCAAAGGAAAAGAAAAATAAAGTATGTGCTAACTTTTAGCCTAAGCCCAGGAAGTTAAAACCCTGCTAGTGAGAGCTCAGCCTCACACAGCTGGCTTGTAATCAGGACTGACTGTACTCCACATTGTCTTGCACATATATCCCATCTTTTTTTCTTCTTCTTTTAAACAATCCTCTGCAAATTGCAGCTGGGACACGGTGATTATTTCAGTCTATAGCTCATATTTACTGAATAGGGTAGTGAAGGGTAAGTTGAAAAAGAAGTATGGGATTGGAGATTTCAACTTTATCTTCCATTAGACATAATTCAGAATTTCTGTACTAATACTCGGATACAGTAGAATAAGACCAAAGTCGAACAAATATAGTTCACCTAAAATAATTACATATTTCAGAGTATGCTAGAATCAGCAGCATAAAAAATAACAGGTTTTATCTATCCCTGAAATAACTCAACTGAATTCAGTAAATGTACTTCATAGATTATTTTCTCCTTTCATCATTTCTAGTTGGACAATTAATTATTATATTTATGGAAATCTTTGCAAACCTGATGTGTCTGAAATCCTGATTACAGATTTTGTGCAAATTGACAAAATGTAGTTCATTACAGGTGTCTACATGTGAGTTTATGCTCCCATGAGCTATGCAAGAATGTATAAAAAGTGTGAATGTACAGTTGAACAGTTGAATTTTTCATCTTCTCTAACTTACTGTAATAGCTAAACTCTAACAGAGTTTATAAACATTCATTTCAGTATGTCCTGAGCCTAATTCAACAATCTGACTGTTTTTGTTAAAAAAAGATCAAATGGATCCAATTTCCATTTTCCATGGTCAAATTTATGGATGGAAAAGTTACTCAAAAATTCAATGAGATCATAACCACCATAAGATTATGATTCTGTTTTCAAGGCTAATACTGCCAAGTAGAAATTTGAGTCTTGCCAGAGGTGTACTCCATCCTGAAAAGTGAAGAAATGGCAAATCTACAGGCTGACACAAATCAAGCAAAAAGCTTTCTAAAGAACTGCAGAACAGTAGAAAATTTTCACTGTGATCCCCTACAAGAATTTGTCAGGAAGTTATGATTCAATAAACCCACAAAGACCTACTACATTTCCAGGTAATAGGAACTGTGGGGGTATTAACTGAAAGGCTTGATTATATAATGTAACAATGATGATTATAAGCAAGAAATATAATCTAGGAAAGGGAAGAGAAGAGATGAATCTGTATCAAGCCACAGTGAATACTGAGGGACACAGAGGAAAGGCTTTATGATCTTACTAATACTGAAGATGGATAAATTATTATGGATAGTACATTTTTACAGATAAGATCTCCACTGTTAACGACTAATCTTTTTCTTAACTGCTGATGAATTTACATGAGTTATTTGCTAAAAAAAATGGAAGGATTCCTGCTTCTGCAGCTAGACGCATAACATGTGTTGGGCACACTTTCAAATGTAGGCAATGAAAGCATTATTTGTGGAATAGCTCCCTAACAAGAGTATACTATCCTGAGAGCTTAAATCCTTCCACTCCCGAAGTGACCAGATCAGTATAAAGAATGATTGAACCATTCTTCTTATCTTCTCCCATTGCTGATCTGTAAGAGAATGCTGTAAAATATGGGTGCACTAAGATTAGCATATCAAATGCACACTGGACTTTCCTTATCTTCTGAAGTTGAAAGCATTGGGTGTTCAGGATAAAGATGTTCACAGCAGACAGCTCTCTTTGGTGAGAAACACTGTATCTTTTTCAAAATAAGTTGGGCTCATTAGCAATCTCCTAAAGAAATGTGATATATTATATTGATGTGGCTGTCACTTCCTTTCAATAGCTCATTTTTCAGATTTTTCTCATGTCTTACAAATGCACTGATTTTTGCACTTGATGATGTGGTTCTGGGGTTGGGTTTTTTTACCAGTTTAACTGCACAGAGGCATCTAAATAATTTAACAAGGACGATATTAGCTCTGCAATATACTTGGCCAAAATGAAAGTCATTGCACCCATGGATGCTTAAAATGATTGACTGAAAAGCAGGTGCTTGTGAATGGTACAAATTTCGAGGAATTTGATTTCCAAGTACTGAATTTGACACTTGGCATCTAAACAAGTCAGTTGTAAGTATAAGCAAGATGGTGAAATGAAGGCATTTCCCTTTTCACCAGGTTTTCTCTTCTCTACTTCCAGTCAGGTTGTTGTCTTTTAGAAAGCTGAAACTGGCTTGTGCTGGCAAAGAGGTTGAAAGCCATTAATAATATTGGTTGTGCTTACCTGCCCACTGTACTGTAGAGAAGAAGTCAAACTTTTTCTGAATCCTGCAGAGGATCTCAGCTCAGCATGAGCACAAGATGTGGGGTTTGAAACACCAGCTTCAGCATTTAACCATGCTCTTGCTGTATGCCCCAGTAACCAGGAAGTAAAAAGCCCAGGGGAATCTAAAAGACTGGATACTTTCTATATATTTGACAGCCCTTTTCTGATGGCAGAAAGGAGCTGCCTTACCAAAAAGACTCCACAACAACAAACCAAAAAACTAATACTTATAGATTGTTTTCCATTTTACAAACTTAAATTTGATTATGTAAGATTACCAATATATCAGTATTGTCTTTTAAATATACATTCATAGATAATGTGATACAGTCCACACATGATACTTGAATATCAATTGTTTATTGCCAAATATAGTACCTTGTCACATAAAAGCAAATAAAATATTCAAAATTCTTATCTAAAACTTAATAAGAACTTTCATTTTCTGTCCTGCATTTTCATGTTGTGCTTTATATAGTGGAAAAACAGTTTTCTCCCAGAAACTGATGGGTTTAGGCTTTGCACCCGTGGTGGCTGCTGTCCTTCCATCAAGTGCATCTTTAGCTTTAATACAGGTTTATGGACAGAACTTCACAACTGGCCTGGAGTAAATTCTATATTTTTAGCACTTAGATTGATGCTTTGAACCTGAAGGATGCACAGGGATTGCAGTCCCATAAGGAAGTGTTATGAACATTGTAAGCTTTAGATAAACAGTTCTTAAGATGTATGTCTAGTACATGTAAGGTACAAATACTGTTAATACTCTATTTGCTACTATACTTCCTCATTCAAAATGTTTACATCACTATTTAGAATGTACCATTGTTAGACTGCTTTTAGTTTTAATTTTTTTTTTTAGCTTGTACAACTTGGCTAATTGCAGGGAATGTAAATTGGATTAAGTTAGAATGGATGACATTAAATGTGACTGAACCTTAAAAAGTTACTTTCTTTAAATTTTTTTTTTGTTTATTTTCTTGATTTTTAGTCAAATTTAAAAGTTCAGTAAGTTTTCTGTTAACGTTTATCAAGGTTCTTTTAGATTTGTGTGCCCTGAGTTTGAATTCAGGTGTGGAGCCAATACACTGAGATGTGCTTGGACCATTATTGCTCAGAGGTAACTGCTGCTGTAGCAGCACTATATTGTGACACAGAAGGCAGAATTTACATTAGTAGGTTTTAATACTACATTAATACTAAATTGCATGATTTTACAACAGCTGACACAATAATTGTAGTTTTGCTTAAACCTTGGTCCTGAAAAATCTTCAGTCTTAATAGAAATATTTATAAACAGTAAATTCTACACTTTGTGATTTCAGTAAAAAAAGAGATCTTAGCAGGTGTGACTTGAGTGCCTTATACACCTTCTGAAGTCAAAAGGAATATTGTCAGAACCTTGGGTTTGTTGTTGCTTTTTAATCTCATTTATTTAGTGTAATGTTTGTGGGTCTTCGCAGAGCTTTGTTCCTGATTAATTGGGGACTGTTCTCCGAGGGTGGGTTAAAATGTCTAGAGGACTACTTTGTGATGGTGGATAAAGATCAAACATGGAAGAATTTGATCTGTTTTAAATTATTTTTGAAAATTTAATATTTGTGGGGTTTTTAGTTTTTATTTGTTGTTACAGTAACAAGTTAATATTGATAAGGTAGGTAATTCAAAGTTACTGCATCTGCATTTTCATTAACTTTCAGCATTGAAAGATGTTTAAAATTTTGAAAGGAAAATTTGGCTCACTTCGGAATAATCCCTTTGGGGCAGTTTTTGAAAACTTTCATTCACTGTCAAGAGACCCGTGCACAGACAAAAAAAAAAAAATTGTCATCTTTTCTGCAGCACCAACAGCTTTGGCTAATGTTAAAATTACAAAAAAACTCTTAAAACCACAGCACAAAATCTACCCATGGATTTTATTTGGAAATACAGCCATATGTTCACCATCCCTTGCTGCAACTAAAATACAAATTATTTTAGCAAGAACATTTCCTAATTTTTGGTTGATCTTCATTTTAAGTTTGAGTTCAGTATACAAGATGACGATGTCATGCTGAGGGCATTTCAGTATTTTGGGGGCGATTTCTGTGATGAGGAAGACACTGGAAATGTTTTAGTTTAGGTTTTAACTTTTTACAGCAAATTTTGCTTCTACAAATCTCTAGTAATACTAAATTTCATTGAGTCAGTAGAACTTTGATGCCATGGGTTGTTTGAGGTTTTGGATTATAAAATATAAAGATAGCTATGTTTCATTTTCTGATATTTCAGAATAACATGAAACCCAAAGGTTTTCTTTGTTATCTATAAATTTATTATTGACTTATAATAGTTGTTTGTGTGGTTAACAAAGAATAAGATTTCTTGTACACAGGCAATATTTGCAATGGATGATATATCCTTTACTTGCTTTTTACTTTTTCTATAAATTTAGCTAGTGTCATTGCGTTGTAGAAAAGTGTATTTAGAATTTTACCTTTAAACAATAAAAACATTTTGGTGTTTTTAGTTTTAGAAGAATATGTTTCCTTCCAATTTTTCTTATCCTTAAAAAAAAAAGGTCCTAGCAAGCAAATAATTAATACTAATACTTAATACTAAACAGCTTTAAATCTCAGCTTTTTTCCACATATGCATTCCAATCTAAGGAGTTTTTACACAGAAAATATGTTTTAAATATAATTTTTTTCCAAAATAAAAAATAAAAATTAGCTGTGAGAATTAAATTGATGCAATCAGCTAAGTTTCTTGAAAACTGTAAAGACTGGGTGTCAGTCACTAGGAGAGAGATTGCACCTGTGTAGGATTTAATTAATTGTTGTTATGGTCTCTGCAAAAGAAATATAGTGAAAGGCAGAAAACAAAGTGCCTTTTCTTTTGCCATGCATCTTTAAATATATCAGTAGCATCTGGACATCAATTTGATCTTTTGATCTCTAAAATTGAAACTGGGAATAAACCAACTGTTGGATCTCCAGCATAAGGATGGCAAGCGATGACTAAACACGTTAAGGCTGTTTGAAAAGCAGACCAGAAAGCTACTTAACAGAAAGATCAATTCAGGTAAGAGCAGCAGAGTGAATTATTTAAAGATAAATACTGAAACTGTTCTTTCTGTATGTGAGGAACACCTGGAAAGTGAATATCAGTTTTACATTAGAATGCTATGTGTGCTGTGGTCTTTGTCACCAGCCTAATTAAAAGATAATTCTGAGCCCACTATGGTACTTTCTTCCCTGTGTGCTTTCCAGAGAAAATTTTATGTATCGAAACTGCTGCCTTGATGTGCTGGAACGTGTCCACAGAAGGGATAATCAGAGGGCTGGAGCACCTCTCCTATGAAGACAGACTGAGAGAGTTGGGGTTATTCAGTCTGGAGAAGAGAAGGCTCTGAGGCTTTTATTGTAGCCTTCCAATACCTTAAGGAGGTCTACAAGAAAGCTGGTGAGGGACTTTTTAGGATGTTGGGTGGGGGTAGGACTACGGGAATGGATCAGAACTAGAGGTGGGTAGATTCAGATTAGACGTTAGGAAGAAGTTCTTCACCATGAAGAGGGTGGTGAGACACTGGAACAGGTTGCCCAGAGAGGTGGTGGAAGCCCCATGCCTGGAAGTTTTTAAGGCCACGCTGGATGGGGTTCTGAGCAACCTGATCTAGTGGGAGGTGTCCCTGCACATGGCAGGGAGGTTGGAACTAGATGATCTTTAAGGTCCCTTCCAACCCTGACAAGTCTATGACTCTACTACAATAGCAAAAGAAGCTTTATTTTAAATAATATTTAATTACTGAATGAGCTAAGGGTTCATTTGCCCATCTGAGCAAGTTAACCATGTTAAGAACTGGCAGATCACCTGAGCTGCAGTGTCTGTCTACATGTGCTCATCAAATATGGATTCATTCAACTCTCCTGTGGACAAATGAGAAGGCTGAAATATAGCTCTGCCACCCCGCCTTTGCTAAGGGAATGCACAAATCCTGAAGCGGCTACTCAGATGTCAAGAGGTAATTTGTAAAGAAAAACATTAATAGAGATCGTGATTGAATCCTAAGATAATCTTGTAGGGGTACAGCAGAAGCAACAATCACAGAATCACAGAATCACAGAATCGTTATGGTTGGAAAGGACATCCAGGGTCATCAAGTCCAACCTTTCTCCTAGCATCT
>JAVSBS010017259.1:6932-45177 GCA_033124195.1 Coracias cyanogaster | reverse complement strand
AATTATTTGAATCTGTAGAAATATAAATGTATCATGATCTTAATGTCTGATAATACTTGTTTATGTGAATGTATGCACAGTTCTTTGTTTCTTACTCACTGAGTTGCAAAATGAGAGAATGACTGAAAAGAGGATATTTCCGTGCTTGAGTGAAGAAGGTCATATTTTACTTTGTAGTAAAAACTTCAATCATGATAGGCTTTTTCAGTGAGGAAGCAAGTTGTCCTTGGTTTTAGTGTAATGGTTAAGTATCTTCTTTATTATGGTAACATTGCTTTAAAGCTGTCTGCAAGAAGAGTGAAAGGAAAGATCAATTTGGCAATAGCAGTTCCAAGTTTAGGCTCCCCAGTGCCTTGGTGTTGTTTCCATCTTTTAACAGGTGTGTCAGTTTTCCTTTTCTTGCCCCCGGTGTGATATGCAAGAGGGCATAACAGACAAGCTCAGTTCTCTCTTGTTTTCTTGTCTGGTATGTGTTAGGGTAGTCTTAATTTCTGTCAAGTGTCTTCTTGGAAGAAGGCATTATGACTCCAGTGTCCTCTGGCTTCTCAGCCAAACCTTTTCTTCTGTAGCATGTTTCACCTAGGCCTGCATTTTTTCAGTACCTCTTTCTTTCTGCCCTCAATATCTCATACGCTGCATAGAAACTTGCCTGTTTCCAGAGTTTCAGCTGCAGGCTGTGCAGACAAGATCTTCCTGCATGAAATATTTTTGACTGACCAGATGTGGCAGCAGTAGTGCAGTCGGTTCTTTGCTG
The DNA here is from genome assembly GCA_033124195.1 of Coracias cyanogaster. Classification (NCBI taxonomy): domain Eukaryota; kingdom Metazoa; phylum Chordata; class Aves; order Coraciiformes; family Coraciidae; genus Coracias; species Coracias cyanogaster. Next base: position 44,423 of record JAVSBS010017259.1, on the reverse strand, counting down.
CAGTTGTTTCTGAACGAAGGAAGCAGGTTTTTCCACATTTACAGGGGTGAAGTCCTCCTTTATATCTGAGCAGAGACAAGGAGTAGATAATCCCAGTTTTCTGTCAGTCACCTACATTCAGAAGATGCTAAGAAAAGTGAGAAGTCCTCTATTTGAAAATAGCCCAGTAAGTTGAGGTGGGTGAAAACGAGTACCAAATTTATAGAAGATAAATAGTGTGCGAAGAAGGGAATAAGAGAGTACACTGTCATCTCAGACAGAATTAGGAAGTTGCAAAAGTAAGAGAAGCCTATTCTTTGGGGACTAAGTCTTTGATAGTTTAAGACAAAGTGGTAAGAACTTCTAATATGTCATCTGCCTCTTGAGGCTTCAAGACCAGGTGTATCAGTTTGGACTGAAACTCCTTAGAAGGAGCTAGGTTTCATGAACCAGAGACAGCATCTATATTGAGTGGCCCATAGCACTTTGTTTTTCTGTGAACTTGTCTGAAAAGCATCACTTCTACACTACGCATGGATACATTTTGCTTACCAAATCCAAATACCAACTTCATCTCACTTTCAAAAATGTTGGAATTACTTTCATTCCAGTTCTTACGCAGCTGGCAAAACTCAAAACATGGGAACTTTGTCTGTGTGAGAAACAGAGATAATCTGATTCAGGAGCTCTCATATCATTTCAGATGGCCTTTGTGCAACATTAGTGTCTGGAACTTCCCCTGAGACTATTTTGCAGAGGGAGGGGTTTAATGCTTTTCAGCAGTTATGTTTTCTAAATACATTTTCAACCTTTGCTTTCACAATCATTACTACTTTTTAAAAGTAGCTTTAATATATCAAACAGTTGCTATTAAATGTGATTAAAGTAATTTGAAGTGGTGATTTTTCAAAAGCTTTCTAAAATTGCTGAATAATCCTGTAGCAGAACCTGTCTTCACAGAACATGTGATCTTAAGGGCTCGTGCCCCTTCCTATAGTCTGTTAGTTATATCATGTAGTAGATGACTTGATCATAGCCATCATTAGAATACATTCCATGATAAAATCAAAGCATGATTATGAAGGAGATTTAAATTAGAAAAAGACTTTCCCCTTTCTTGGTTTCATCCTTGATTTTTACAATACTGATGAGTTATTCCTATTTGCATTTCAGAGCTTTATTTTTGGGATGTGTCTTGTCTAGTCTAAGCAGACAGACACTGAGCCAGAGCCAAAATATGAAGGTGGAACAGCAGGCGAGATAGCAGTTCAAATGTAGTCTTCTATTTGAGGTGTCAGCAAAGACGAAGATAGATATGGAGAATGAATGGAATATAATGAGGGGAGGTTCAAGTAAAAGCATGGATAGTGGGTGTGATGAGATATTATTATTAAAAATGAAAAAAAAATGCAGAACATGCAAAATCCTGTCAGTTTGTTTAAATTTCAGGAGGAAACTACACAATAAACCAAAATATTTTCTTTAATCATACATAGTCTCAGAAAGCATGTCCTATGTTGTTGTCTCCTTGTGAATATTTCTCTGTTGGTTTTTAGATTTCTGTCCTCTACGTTGTACGTCAGTGGGGTCACTCTGCTTGAACAAGATAATGTTGTCTTCAACCCATTGAAGGAAAGGGGTGAGCAGCTTTCTCATGGCCAATATTTTATCTCCTTTAGAAAGCAGTTTGCCCTGGGAGCAAATACCTTTATGCATTTTCCTTAAAAGCTAAGCCAGTTCTGGATACTTTTCATGTGTCAAACAGGCTTGCTGTTTTGTTTTTTGTTTCTTTTTAACTTTGTATGTGAAAATAATCTGTCTTATAGAGCAAGTGCCAGGACTAAAGTTAAATAAGAATGAACAAATAGCCATGTTGAATGTGCCAGTCGTCCATTTCTCTCTGAAGGACTTCAAAGGAATGTGTGTAGGGGAAAATTAGAAGAAATGGTTACTTGTTAACAAGTCTGTTGGGTAGTTTCTTCACAACCCTAAGACAGTTAGTGGTTAGTTTATACCCTGAAGCATAACTATTTATATCTCCTACAAACATCTGTTGTAGCTTGTATATGTTAAAAATGATATTACTGAACTCCAGCAGCTTGCTTGCACCTTATGTTAATGTTACTGGGTGGTCCCTTTGCTCTTAATTATGGAGGAGTAAGTAGAACAAGCGAGGAGTGATGTGTGTTAAGTGATTGCTTTGTGTACGTGTTTCAGCTCACCTTTAATCTCTTCTCTTAGGTATTCCTTAATTTGCACAGTGTCCACATTTCTTACTGTGATTACCCCTCTTAATTTAGCTTCCTTTCTACTCTGTTTTACCTTCGTACTTATTTTTAATAAAGGCTTGACTTTTTTTCCTTCTGCTTTGTCTTGCAGAACACAATGCTTTTATGAGTTCCCCTTTCGCCACAGATATCAATGGAGTTTCTGATTGCAGTTCATGCATCAGCATCCAGTTTACATGACCTTAAACATTTCCTTGGGTTTTCCTTGCACTTTGTTTTCAAAATAAATAGAATGAGAACTAATTCTGTTCTGCATGAAGCAGACTGGCTGACTCTCTCAGCCTCAGGTTATTTTTATTATTTGTAAGTCTTTGAACATAACACAAATGCACAGTTTTCCACTTACTCTCCATTTCTTTAACAAGTATAGTTGGCATTTTTAAAGCTAAGTTGTCCAGAAGTCATATGTTCTTAGGCTCACTTCAGATACCTTAGGCCATATAGTATTTGGTATACCTGGTTAAAGATGGTCCTGCTGTGAGTTGATAATCGCCACGCATGAGCCAGAAGTTACCACACTAATAGGTCAGCAAAGAGCAGGGGTTGTATGAGTGCACAGCAATGTGCTTCAGACAAAGTCAGCTGGTTTACATCATAGCCACCTTTAACAGCGGGTTGAGCTAGCCTAGCTGACTTTATGTAAAAAGGATCAGAAATCATTGACGTGTTCTGCGAGCTCAGCGGTAGAGCTGTGGAAGTAATTAGCTCTGGCAGGGTGGCAGTGATAAACATCTGGGAGTGATACCAGCTTCATCTAGCATCGCTGTTTGCAGAATAAACATCTGCTAAGGCTGTGTATCTGCTGACTAGAACTGGATGTTGTATCCTAAATTAGGTTATAAAAGCCAAATGTGTAAATACCTTTTCAGTTATTTTTCTTAAAGTTTAACATACTTTGTTTCTTACCGCTACTGGGTAATGAGGAGATGGTTCTCTTCAGTGAACCAAAGTAATTCTTCAGTTAATTGCCTCAATTTAAGTATGTGATTAGCTCAATTTGTTCTTCTTGATTTCAAGTAGTTATCTTCACTAAATCTCATCAGTTGCTATCTTGCCTAATAGCTTAATCTTCTCCTACTGTAATTATAAGTCAGAGGGGAAGTTCTTATGGAAAATAAATGATATACCCACATAGAATTCCTTCCAGCCATTCCCTTGGGAGAGAACAGGGCAAAAGTCCTTCTTGATGAAATAATCTGTGGATCTGGCTCAGATCTTTGCACCTCTTTCTTCCTTTGTGTTGCCTCTGGGATTTCCAGATGTGGAGTGTCTCTCCTTTATGGAAATCTGGAAGGAAGGGTTAGTCGAGCTTGTCTGATTCTCCACAAATTCTTGACATGTCCTGTTGTCTTCACCAGTTTGCATGGGTTATCTTTGTTGCTTCTCTCTCCATGTTGTTCTTTTTGTCACTAATACGATCTCACATCCTTGCTAACTCTTAAGACGTTCTTCTTCTACAGCTGTTTTGCCTCTTATTTCCTTATGTCTAAGAACTTAATCTTTCTCCCATGGCCAACAACAGTTTCGTTAACAGTATTTTGTGAGAAACTTCTTCAGCTTCTAAAACAATCACTAAATAGTGTTTACTCTTTCTTTATTGATCTGTTCAGCTTTTCCAGTTTCATTTTGAGGATAGTCTGCCCTGTGCTTTGTGTGTCACAGTCAGAAGTGAAATGTGATCCTTTTGAGAAGGAAGAAAAGCACCGTTTATACAGAAAGCCGCTAATGCCCAGATTGTAAGCTACCATTTTGGAAAGAAAACAAACGTTTAAACATGAGGCAAATGCTTACAGGGCTGATGTTTTAGTGTGTGTGCTTTTAAACTGTTTTGAAAGACACCTACCTTTGTTACTGTGGCAAATGCTGATTTAACATTAACAGATTCATAACTAAAAAAATTTAAAACCTATCAACAAGTGCTTTTGTCATTCCCTTTTTTATTTATTTTGGGGGAGAAATCAGTAATATTTTTGTAGTTTCAAAGACAGAGATACTGGTGTTCTATAAAGACAGAGAAACTAGAACCAGGAAATAATTTCATTAAAGTTATTAGAAAAACTCTAAATGCAATCTTGACTCTTTTTAAAAATTGTATTCTTAAGAAAAACATACTTTAGCATAGAAGTTCCCAAACTATAGCATACCTTTTAGCTAGTATTCCACAAGCTACTTAAGGTGATACATGCATGTTGTCTCCTGATAGAAACTTGTTCAGCTCTATAAGCACATGAGCCAATGCCAGAATCAAGATCTGCTCTGTCTGCTCAGATTTGTGGTTTCCAAGATGCATAAAATGTCAGACTCCCAAAAAGTAACATCTCCATTTAAGTATGAGTGAGTGAAAGTCAATAACATAGTTTGTAAAGGAATTAATGCTTACATCATCCTGGTGAACTTCTCTGATCTTTAAAGCTGAGTTGTTGTATTGTTGTGGTTTTTTGTTCAGTAGTGGTGGTGGTGTTTTTGTTTTTGTTTTTTAGAAAAAAAGAACTTGCACTGATGCTTAGGAATTGGACTTTGAGTAGAACAAGTAAGGCTTGAGATTTTTTCCTGAGGAGTTAGGTTTGTCTCTGTGCCTGAAACTGTTAAGTAAACAGAGACAGGAATCTTAAAATTTGTCCTGTGTTTCCTAAATTAAACATTTACTTGGGACTGTTATAATCTGTAGGGGAAGATATCAGGAAATGTAAAAATTGCCAATAAAAATGTTCATATACTGTAGTAGTATGCAGTGGTGAAGGAAAGATGTAAAAATAGTTGAAAAATGTTTAGTGACTGAAAATGTTACAAGGAAAAAAGTTTTGTTTTAGATCTTAAACAGGTGAAAACTCTAAAACTTAGTTCTTTGATACTGGCATAAATGGAAAAGAGCAGAAAACCTGGAATTAATACCTGGATATAAGCTTTTTCAAGACATGATCTCTGTCGTCTTTTGTAATACGGATATTTTTTTATGTAGCTAAATGTTAGGAGTCCTATGTGTCAAAGAAAACTGAGTTCTATGGTAATATTTAATAGTTTAATGAATTATGTTATTTCAGTTGTAATGGCTGGAATCTAACAAGAAAATGAAATTAAATTAGTAATTTGATGGATAAACTATCTGGTGATTCTATGCTTTTTTTTTTTTTTTTTTTTTAATTACTGGATGTCTAACTTGAAAAAAATGTTTAACTCATCTGGGCACCAAACTCCAGCTAATGCTTAGAGGGAATAACATACATAAATTTACTTGTGTTATAACTTCTGTTAAAATTATTTCCCAAAGTATCAAATGTCTATGAAAATGAGACTTTGTAATTCCTAGGTCATTTTGAAACTGTATAATAACATAGGCCCAATTGTTTAGAAGTTGTGAGATATTGTTCCTCTCTTCATTGAGCCTTAAATGACCTGGATGGTAGATTACTGATGTCAAAAGTGATTTTAGGCTTTGGTTTCTAAAAGTAATTTCGAGCCCTAACTCTAGAATATGGGATTAAGTAAATAAGATCGTCCTTTAGCACTTTTTACATTTGGTTCGTTGGTTGTAGGCTATTGTTTTTTCAGATACAGTAATGCTCAATGTCTTGTCAGCCTTTTCAAAACAAAAACAAGTTTTGGCTCATTTCTACCTTAGAATAAGTTATGTAGTGCAAAAATAAATGCTGACACTTACTTGAACTTTGTGAATGTAAAATAACCTCAGCCTCTCATTGAAAATCTTACTTCAAAATATGAAGTGATACAATGAACTTTTTACTGGTGAAACCTGTTGCATTTTCCAACATGACTGTTTTTGATCAAGTATATGTAACTATCATTGTCTATGAACTTGCAGATTTTTTGGGGTGGAGATGTGCAGAAGGTTGGTTGGTTTTTTTTTTTTTTTAATCTTCTACAACTGACTTTTTTTTTTCCTTAAAGAATATTTGTTCATACCTATGATGATTTGACATAACTAATGTTTTATTAACCATGATGGCAACACAGACATTAAGTATAGACAACTATCAAGATGGACAACAGGTAGGTGTGTTTTTCTTTATCTGTAACCTAAATACAGTTAGCAAGAGAAAAAAGGTAGTGACTTTTTCCTCAATGCCAACTTTGGGATTGTTTAAATATCTATTATTGATTGTAAAACAAGGTCTTGAAAGTGATAAGCTGCTATTCTTTAATGCTTGGATACTTGGAAGAATGGTTAGATAGGGAATTTTCTTCTGCATAGACTCTAGATGATTTGTGTGCTGTAATGTTCCTATTTTTAGGGAAGTCAAATGGTCATCTTTCGTGTTCTCTGTATATGATATTATAGTGTTCTTATGTGTCTGCAGTTACAATAGATGACATTTACACAGTCATAGACTTGTTGGCCTTGAGCAAGCAAAGGATAAATTTGGTTATCTAGAACTATGTGCTACTTTGACTACATTAAGATGATGCAGTTGTACTGCAGGATGAAAACTGATAAAATACTTAATTAGGTTATTGATTAGAATTGCTATTTAGAAAGCTGGTCAGCGGGTTTCCAGTTTATTTCAGTTAAAAACTACCATAATGAAACATACTCAGATATGTCTGGTCATGATGTTTCTTTTTTGTACAATAGGCTATATATTGCAACAATTTGAATTGCTAAATTAAAATACTGTTAACTGGAGATAAGTCATGTGGTGTACTCTTGAAGACCTATTGTTACATTACTATGTGTGAGCCTTAAGCAGTAAATATAAGTACTTCTGTCAGCAGATGGCAACAGTGGGGAACAGTCAGAAGAAAACCGGCAACTTTTCCCATCCCTTACAAAAATGTTTATCTGAATGCAGTCTGGGATTATCGATTGTTGTTGTTTGCTGCTTCTATTGCAATTCTAATTTCTCTTTCTTCTCTCACCTACCTTACATCTTTTACTTTGTTCCCCCAGCAAATACATGCTATCCTGTGACACATCAGTGACACTAATAAATCTTTTTGTAAAGAACAGCTTGGGAGAGAGTTTTCTTTGGTTTGTATTTTAAGCTCTCAGTGACCAAGATAGACAGATAATTTGAATGTCTGCTGGTTCTGTACTTTGGAAATGGCCCACAGAAAATAACTCGCAGTTTAAAGTGAGCTGTTTCCTCCCTCTGTTCAAGTAGAACCCTTACTGAACGTGCTCTCTCCCTTCAGACTCTACAGATGTATGGCTCAACATTTATAATAACTTGTGTGAGTCATCCGCTTTTATTTTGCTCCTCCTTTTTGTCATTAGCCAAGAAATGAGTCCATTAGTTGCGTCTTTCTTGCAAGCCTTCTGTCTTACAAATAGTCTGTCTATGCTGGCTGAAGAAGCTTTTTGCAAGGCCGGCTACTTTTTTGGGTAGGATATGCAGGCATTTTCTCAGCTTCCAATTTTGCTGGCTTGTCCCTGACAGGTAATAAAGCACAAACCTTTTGGTTCTCCCAGACTTCTTGCTGGGAATAGTATAAATTCCTTTTGCTTATGTTGTGTGGAAGTAGATTAAATTCTTTCAGAGTCAGGTTCTCTAATAGTTTTTGGAGGCCAGCCCTCCTTTTGGAGGGTTCCTGTGAGTGATGTGATATGTACATCTCACGGGAAAAGAGGACAACTTCGTTTCTGCAGGTGTCAATTCTGGCTACCTGGTGATATCTAGAATAGTGTCTGTCCTCTAACTTGAGATAAAACTTGGTACGGTTAAAGTAGAAAAAAGAATATTGCAGTGATTTCTTGACTTCGTACAGATGTTCATAGTGCTCAAAGGGGAGAAGAACAAGGAGTTTGGCTTGAGAGATGGAAACTGTGACTTTCAGAGGTCAGGTTCCCTGAAGACCTTTTAGTCTGAAAGATGCTTAGCTGGAGGTGATGGGAAAACCACTTTCAACACCTTCAAAGCATCTCAAAGGCATTAGCAGGCTCTAGTGCCATTTAGGAGGTGGCTGGTAGAAGCTGTGACTTTATGTTGTTTTTCCAGTGGTGGCAGATTGTGTAACTGTGTCTTAAATGGATTTGTAGAAGCAGTTACTGCTGTTTTCTCCTGTCTCTTGATATTCCTAAAATAATGTATTACAAGATGTAAATCTGAATGGTGAAGGGCAGGGGAGGTTATGCTCCTGATAACTGAAAGATTGGAGGGACACAGAATACTTCAGTTCTTTGTAAGAAAGCGTGCATTTTAATGGACAAGAAAAACTTCAGATTCTCTTTTCTTCAGTATCTTAATAGAAAGTACAGTAAGAAATAAGAAAGAAAACTTAAGGGTAGAAACTTTCCTTTTTGTTGTTTTCATGCTAAAGGTTTTTTATGCAGACATTCCCGTAAGTTTTTTTGAGAAAAAAAAATCCTATTTTTTGCTAGCCTATTCCAAAAATAGCCACGTCAGAGACAAGGTGCTTTAAGAATTTAGTAATTCTCATTTTAAAACCAAGCACTGAAACTTGAAGTGACATTTATACTACTCATCAAAAAGTGTCAAGGATTAAAAGAGGGGTTTTGTTGCTGCTCTGGCTTTTTGTGTAACTGCCAAGTCATACCAACCTTCTGGCAGTTTAGTAGCCCTTTGCATTGCTATTTCCTTAGAAAACAGCACATGTTTGTCAAGCATACAGATTTACTTATAACTTACTCTTTTTCTACAGATGCAAGTAGTAACAGAGTTAAAAACTGAACAAGATCCCAACTGCTCTGAAACTGATGCAGAAGGGGTGAGTCCTGCCCCTGTAGAGTCTCAAACTCCTATGGATGCAGACAAGCAGGCCATTTACAGGTAGTAATGGACTTGTGTTCTGTCTTTTGAAGGGTAAACAATAGAGGGTTTTAATTTTTTTGTTTCTGTTTTTAATTAAGTAGCTTAAAATCAGATGATCTCTTGGCTGTCTCAGTAGTTTGCAGGGAAAGAATGAGATCAAATGAGCTTCGCTGTCAGTCTTCAGCTGAGGAAAAAACCCTTCCCTTTATTGTGGGATTCTTCGATTTCAGCATAGTTTTAAAGGGTATGCTAAAGATGACTGACTTTAAAGCATAAGTGAAATTTAGCAAGCTACTCAAACTGTTGAACTATGGTCATGATTTGTTATACAGATTTTTTTTATCTTTAATGTGAGATTCTTTTTTTACTGTAATTAGGTCAATCTTTACGCCATTTTCTTTAGGGATAACAATCTATTGCCCAGTAATTAGCTCAAACTGGATTAAATGTTGATATATAAACACACTACTTTGGTATTTTTTCAATGTTAAGTGCTGTTCTAAGCAGTATTCTCAGTTTTGATGAGGTTAAGTCTTCTTTCACTTTTAAGTGCTTTATAAAGACATAATTATTACCAGTTTGCAGGTGAAAAAATAATACAACCCAAAAACCTGAAGCAGAAAGAAGTATGCATTTATTTAGAGACTTATGCTAACAAAATCATCTTCTCCTCTGGGCGTGATCTTGTAGGAGGCCTCTGAGTACAACCTGGATACTATTCTCATTTCTGTAAAGCTATTTGTGATGTAAAAGTAAGGTCCCCATTGAAGAATAAATGAATTCTAGCAGACTTTGTTTCATAATTTAACTTTACGTTCATCCTGTCTGTAAATCCCAATCCTCATTTCTAATGCATTGCATTAATGTATCTCTTGCCATTCAATTACAATGAATTAAATTGTATGTCATAGTTTCTTAGCTTGTGATTGTTCTCTTTCTTTAAATATATAAATTTTACTGTTTTACTTGCCTCTAGAGTATGTGGTAAATCAAAATGAAAAAAACCAAACCAAAACAAAACCACAAACTTTCTTCCTGTTTTGATGTTTTGCCATAGCCAGTGGTGTTATTTGCAGTCTCTTCCAAGACTTTTCTCTGTTTCTTACATTAGTGACTGTTAGCTAGATGTCTTACTTTTCAGTGGTGTACACATAAGAGCAAATACTTTTTCATGTATTTTAACTTTTATTCTAGGCACCCACTATTTCCCTTGTTAGCACTATTATTTGAAAAATGTGAACAATCTACACAAGGCTCAGAAGGCACAACTTCTGCTAGTTTTGATGTAGATATTGAAAATTTTGTAAGGAAGCAGGAGAAAGAAGGAAAACCCTTTTTCTGTGAAGATCCAGAAACTGATAATTTGGTAAGTAAGCAGTTTCTTTTATTTATGAAACAATCATCACATTTGCCTCTCCTTCCTGATTTCTGGTTTCAACTGGTGCTTATAGTTTCTCCTTACGTTTTTCTTCCTATGAGAGATTCTTCTTTATGCAAATGCTGAGAAACATTTTTTTTAAGTTTCTTCTGACCCTTTATTTCCTCTTATCTGTAAAGTTAACATTGGGCACTTCACAGTTGTTTGTCATTCTAAACTGGCTGAGATCAATGTATTAGATACCAACAGAAACATGCTTACAATAGCCAGGTTGACTCTGCAAATCAGTTTTAGAGTGTCAAGCGTATAAGATATGTATTTATCCAAAACATGCATTTGATACAAGTTTTTTTCCAACTGTTTTGTTTTGGTTTGTTTTTTAATCAGAGTTCATCTTGTTAATGTGGGAGAAGAGCTGTTATAAGATGAGCTTAGAAACTTTTTAATGTATACACATTTTTTTTTATGTGCCATTGTCTCTTTTAGGCTTTTTGAAAGTCTTTCCTGTGATGAAGCTCTGGTTTTCCCAGTCTCTTAATATCCCCCTTGAATCACGTGTCTAGAGAATAATTCTCTTGGCATGCTAATTTCTAAACTGTTCTGCCTACTTTTGTCTCTTTAGAGTAATGTTGCAACTAGATTTTGTCATATTCAATCAGGAGTATTAGAATTATAGAGGTCAGGTGTTTTTGTTTCATTTTTGGAAACCTGTTCCTTCAAGGGGACTGTGCAATAAAACAAGTCTTCATCCTTGAGCCTACCTCATAGGCTACTTAAAATATGGAAGGGGCACATACTGTAGCAAAACAGGGGTCAATTTTCATGACTTTTGTAAGGAGTCTAAGTCATCGTTTTGCATAACTTAATTTATTTCCAAGCATTTTATGACCAGTCATTAGCGCACTTAAGTTCTGGGAAGATACCATTTAAATAGTGTCATGGAAAATAAAGCTGCAAGAGTCTCTGTGTATCATTAGATAAGTGTGAGAGTGAAGAAGGCAGAAAACAATATATCCTAGATTGAGGCAAGCTTTTACAGCTCTAGCTAATGAGATAGAAAAAGTTACTTTCTCAGCTACTTGTTATGTCCTTTTAACTGTAGGATTTAATCCTGTAGTAGAATGACTGCTGTCACTGTAGGAATTAAAAATAGAATACCAAAGAAGGAAAATAAAGGCAAGGAAATTAATAATAATTCTCTTCTTTAGTTACCACCCTAGTGTGAGCAGCCCTAGTGTGTGGTGCTTTGCTTTTTTTTTTTTAATTTGAAATAAGAGTGGTGTAATATTACATTTATGAAGTACTGGTAGCACAATATAATGATTGTCTTATGTTTATAAGCAGAAATAGGTACTTCAGAATGGTTATAGTGAGATGGCCTGTCTGTGAAGAGTAGGGTTGTTTCACTGGGATGCAGAAATCCTTAGAGATTGAGGGCCACTAGTACCATCATTTTAGATCTTTCTTGGAACAGGAAAGCACTCAGGCAAATTTGAAGGGGAAAAGCGCATTATTGACGAGGGAGGAGGAAGTAAATAAAGAGCCATTAGTTTCTGAGGAAGACTAAATCCAGGCTAAAAACTGCAGTTCACCACAGATACTAATTTGCACATGTACAGAATCTTGTGAGACTTTCGGCTGTTGAAAAGTGGATTACACACAGAATTTCCCAGGTGACATACTGGTTTTGGGATCTTGTGATTTGACCCAGGTACCTAGTTGACTACAAGGAATGCTTATAATTTTGGAATTGCTTCTTTCTTTCTCTTTCATTCCGTAATATATTTAGGGTTTTGTTACTACTGTCAGTGGCCCCTCTGGAGTTAGGCTTGCACACCAGCTGTGAATTTGAAGACACCAATGAAGTTTTCCATGGGTCTTTGAAGAAAGATTTTTGGATATACTTACCTCTAATACTTTACTAAAAATGAGAGTTAGTTTTGTTCTGCATGAAGCAGGTCTTGCCTCAGGTTATTTTCTTCATTTGTAACTCTCTGAATTCAACAGAAATATACTGTTTTCCCTTATCCCCTTAGCTCAGGGGATGAGGAAGGAGCAATGGATGTAGTTTATCTTGACTTTAGTAAGGCTTTTGATATTGTCACCTACAATGTTCTCATAGACAAACCGATAAAAAATGGCCAAGATAAATGAGTAGTGGGACGAGCTGAAAACTGGGTGAACTGCTGGTCTCAAAGGATTGTGATCAGCAGCGTGAAGTCCAGTTGAAGGCTTGTCATAAGCAATGTACTCCAGGGACTGATACTGGAACCAGTGCTGTTTAACATCTTCATTAATGTCCTGGATGATAGGACAGAGTGTACACTTGGCCGTTTTGCATGTGTAAAAGTGGGAGGAGTGGCTGCTGACCAGACATCTGTGCCACCATTCAGAGGTACTTTGTTGCTTTTGGAGAAATAGGCAAACAGGAATCTCATGGAGTTCAAAGGAAAATGTCAATGCCTAGGGAGGAGTAACCCCATGCACCAGTACACTTCAGGGACCAATCAGCTGGAAAGCAGCTTTGTGGAAAAGGACCTGACAGTCCTGGTGGACACTAAGCCAAATATGAGACAGCAGTGCATCCTTGTGGAAGAGAAATTCAACTTACTTGGGCTGTGTTAGGAAGAGCATTGTCAGCAGGTCAAGGGATGTGATCCTTTCCTTCCACTTGGCACTGGTGAGACACATCTGGAATGCTGGGTACAGTTCTGGGCTCCTCACTTACTAGACATAGAGATGCTGAAGTGAGTCCAGCAAAGGACCAAAAAGATGATTAGGACACTAGAGTGACTCTTATATGAAGAGAGGCTCAGCAAACTGGGACCGTTTAGCCTGCAGCAGTGAAGGTTTGGGGGCATATTGTCAATGTATCTAAATATCTAATGGAGGAATAAAGAAGACAGTCTTTGACTCTTCTCAGCAGTGCCCAGTGAAAGGACAGGAGAAAGTGGGCATAAACTGAAACACAGTTTCATTAAAATAGAAGAAAAAAGCATTTTTCCTGTAAGGGTGGATTGTATACTGGAGCAGGTTGCTTGGAGATGTTGTGGAGTCTCCATCCTTGGAGACAGTCAAAGCCCACCTGGAAGTTGCCCTGAGCAATGTGCCCTAGTTATCTTGCTCTGAGCAAGGGGAGTGGATTAAACAATCTCCAGGGGGCCTTTCCAACCTCAACTATTCTGTTGTTTCTGTGAGCCTTTAAAGATTGGTTTCCCAAAGATCCTGAACGCATTGGCCTGTTGTACATGCTTTCGGTTGTGTACAGACATTTTCTCAGACCTAGCTTACTTTGGTTGTAGATGGATCTGCTGGGTTCAAGTAGTCCTTCCTGCCAGTTGACCTGTTTGTGATTTTAGTAGTGACAAAGCCTAATGGTTTCTGTGATATACACCTTTGTTGATGGGCTGCACAAATCTGGCTGATTTTGCCTGAGATGGATGATGAAGTATTTATGTCTTATATTCCATGGCTGCTGAGGTCAGTACTATCTTAAACTGGCACCACATTGCAAAATCAAAAATCTTTGGCATTGAACTCCTGCTCTGCAGTTGTATTGTTAGCTATGACTTTCTATTACTAGATACCAAATGAAATCTGAGCGTGACATGTCCTCTGCCTGTACTGAAAGCTGGGGACTCTGAACAGCTGACATTCTGACAAGCTGTTCATTTTGTCAGGGGCAATGAGCAGAAGAGGGTCTCTGTCAAGTTATGATATAGCTAGTAAGGTTTTCAGTCTCTTCAGCTTGAAATGTTGGTGCTTGCACGGAGAAGGCTGTAGCAGGGCAGGTTTTTTTCTCCTTAGGACACATAAATATATACATTTCTATAGAGATTTTAATTCTCTTTTTACTAGAGACGGATTCTAATATTGTGCATGTTTGTTATGTCTTCTGCTCTTACTGTTCCTCCCTTTTTAACTCCGATGTTAAATCAACCATTCACTTGAAAGGAGAAGCTAGTGAAGACTACTAATTGCAATGAGCCAAAAATGTGAAGCAGGTAGGCCAGACAAATACTTGCTTTCCACCAGCGCTTTTATCTGATCCCAGCAGAGTCAAACAAATAAGGTGTAAATGCTTGCTCGGGAGCAATCATTCAACTTGGAGTCAGAGCCAAATCTAGGTCTGATCTGAATGAGTCACAGGCCTGACTACATTAAGGAAATTGGCCACTAATTCAGCTGTTCCATTTTTTTTCCTTTTATTTTTGGAAGTGGCATGTAGAACTCAACTACACTATAGAGTTCTTGTGATGGACCTTAAATTAATGGCTCCAAAAGAGCAGAATATTATTTTGGGCTCCATACTGCTAATAGACTAGATAACAGAAATTGTGAAGAGTCACAGATAGTGATTGTAGGGCCTCTTACAATCCTCGAAATGTTTCACATGGCACACTCACTTGAAATGCCTTCAATATTCCAAAGGAAAAGTTTGGTTTTCATCCAGAGGACCACAGAACATTAATTTGGATGTCACAGGCATTTGATCAGTTTGACCAGAAAGGAACTTCATAAAAAGCATGTACTGTCTGTCTAACTTGAGTAGCTCTTAGTAAGCTACAGTCTAGATTACCTTGTACTTTAGTATTATGGTTACAATTCTAAATTAATTGGTCATTTCCTGCATTAGTAAAATAAAGGGTATCTTTACTGGGCAATACTGGTAGCCTCCACCTGAAACTGAATTTTAAGGATATCCATATATTGCTAAGCCTGGCCTCTAAACCAGGTTTCAATCCCTTTTTTATTATCTAGGTGGAGGGATTCTGTTATTTCTAGTTAGCCACTCCAACAGTGTCAGTTGGTGGTCTTGGAGTGACACGGCGAAGGGTTATGGTCAACAGAAAAATAGTGTTACTAGGCCTTTTATTTTTGCCGTGTCTTTCTCAAGTCTGACTTTGTCAGGCACATTGTTGAAATAGGGTGTTTGCAGTGAAATGAATGAGATCACTTCTATAAATATTGATGGCTTCTGGGTCAGGTCAGAACTTTGATATTAGGCTTCAGCATATTTAGAAGAGTGAGAATTTCTCAGAAGAGGTTGTAAAAATTTGGAAAGAGGTGGACAAAATGGCACTTTGTTGTGAAATTTTTTTTTTTTCCTTAAATGAATTTTTAAGATACTCTGAAATGACCTGGATTAAGCATAATTTTTAAATTTGATTTATTGCAGCGTTCCTGTTGCATGCAGCACTAAAAAAAAACCCACAAAACTGAGTTATGGCTTCATTGAAGTGTGAAGTTCTTGTCTCTTCCTTTGTCTGAGAGGTGTATAAGATGCCTCTTTTCTTTCCAAGGAAGACGGTATCACAGGAAAATGCAAAGTTCAATTGTAGTATCTATTGAAAGAAAATCGAGAAGCTTGAGTGCTAGCTCCTGGATGGATTTTATCATCTTGCCCTGAGATGTAGGGAAATCTAGGTATGGCTTTACTTGTAGCTGCAAAGTGAATCTGCATTAAGTCTTGTAAGAGGTAGTTGTCTTAGAACCGAAACTCTCCCTGGAGTTTAGTCCATCCCTCATAAGCGCACAAAAGAAAGTGGCTTTTCTGTGGCAGTTACATGTTTGTTCTTCAAGAACTGGTGACCACAAACAAATATTTTAAACTTTCCCTTCCAGCTTCACTGGCTCTGACCACAGGGGTTAGACTATTAAGGGAGGTGAAAAAGAGAGAGGTACAAGTTTATGATCTTTTTACAGTAAATAATTTATAGCACTTATAGATATGCATGGCACAGCATGTTATTGGAGCCAGAATTATCCTCTTTCCTGCAATGTCTTCTACAGGGATCTTCTGGTTTTCAACAGTTTTGTTCTCTTTTCTGATTCTTGGTTGCCCATGCTGTCCAAGTCTCACAACTTGACAGAAGTGCTGTTTAGCTGCAAGAAGTGCTGCAGACCTCCTCTGTTCAAATCCTAGTCCCTGTGGGAAGGAAGTGGAAGCCGAAGGTTGTTTTTGTGTTTTAGTTATTAGACTGGAAGTGTGTTTTTATTCCCAGAGCTTTAATTTCCTCCTAATCTTTTTAAATTGTTACTTTGCATCCGCCTTAGTCCTCATATCAAGCATCAGTACCCGCAGGGATGTTTGCTGTTAAGACTCAGATCTTGGTGGTCTGTATTGCTAGCCAGAGGTTCCAAAGTGCACATGCCTCTTTCTGGAAGCGTGCTCAGCTGTATCTGTATGACATGGATGGAGTATCATCTGTTGGAACTTCTTACCCTTTGCCCCTTACCCTTTGACATCTCTATCTCATTTCCACATATAAAACAGGTCTTGGAATGAACCAATGAACCAACTTTTCTTTGTTGTCCATTAGTATCCTTTTGTGCTCAGGACTTAGACAGGTTCCTCCATATCTTAGAAGTTGTTCAGCATGAGTGCAGATAACTTTCAGAGCTTTTGCAGATTACATTATGTCTTAAGATATTCAGTACTTAACATTGCATAGTGTTAACTCAGCCACTACGGAAACATCATGTTGCCTCGGGGTGGTTCCTACCTCTTGTACAGCTTCTGCTCAGAGTAAGTTCTTCACATGTATGGGTGGCTCTTTTAATTTTCTCACATTCATAGGACCATAGGTTGGTTCAGGTTGGATTACAAGATCAAGAGGTATGTAGCCCAACCTCATCCACAAAGTGGTCAGCTGCTAAGTCAGAGCAGGTTTCTTATGGCTATATCAAGTCTAGAAACAATACAAAACATGGGATGTTGAATATAATTTCACTTTTGTATTTGAACAGGATACTGCCTTTTTTGAAGACCCTCAAGTTTTTTGTTTCGCTTGGGGTAAGGATTTCTGGTTCAGTACCCTCTTCTCAAAGACTGTCCTACTGAATTTGTAGTTGTGTTAGGAAAAAATGTAGTGGTGGTGAAGCCCGCTGATGTCATTTGAATATTCTTGAGTGAAGGAGCCATGCCTTTGCATTTCTGGAAAGCGTTCTTAGTATTGTAATGTGCAGAACTGTCCTATAAGCCTCTAGTCATACCTTTCCTAGCTATGTCTCATAGTTGGGGACTTAAAATCGGGGAGAGAGGCTATCAGATAAAACCAAATAAAAACAAAATACGCCCTCTCCTAGAGTTTGTGTTCTTTCCTTGAAGACCTAAATTACCCTAAAATGTTTTGCTCAGGAAGGTAGTTGAGCTGTGACTGTACATATTTTAATTGTTGGATTTTTTTTTTAATGAGAAGTCATTTGAATGAGAAGATTACTTGTCAGTCAGGGGGATTTTCATACATGATGTCCACGTATGTTTTTGCTGTATGCTTATGTGCACTGAAATCTGTAAAAAAAATTGTGGGTTTGTTTTAGATGAATAAAGGTGAGCTGAGGATTGTGGCTAAAGTAGTGCATAGTGTGTTCTGTGCCCTTTGCACCACATGCTTGAGGCACTGAACAGACAGGACACCAGCACAATCTAAAGCATTTTTAGGGCTAAAGATATCTCCAAATTTAGTATATTACATATTTCTAAGTGGCTATGCTCTGCATAGTAGTTTTAGCAAGAACTGGAAGTTTTTCAGTAATCTTTCTCTTCTTAATAGTTTGCCATTATCTTTATTTACAACAGTTTCAACGATATACGTATATCTCATTGTTACGTCTGTCTTTCTGCATTTCTCTGAGATGATACTGCGGGTTTATTTCTACAGCTGAAAAGGCTGAATTAAGTGGATTATAAAAATTCATTGTTCTATGGCATATTCCAGTGAGTAGCACTAAATAACAAAAAAAAGTCTGTTTAATCTATAACAATAGATTAAGACAGGCCTTTTAAAAACATAAGAATGAAGTATTACTGCTGCTGTGGTATGTCTGGGAGCATTTCTTTGTGTTACCTTTGTTCAACTTGGGTGATTTTATCAGGAGTTCTTGGATTTTTAGTTTCAAGGAAAAGGTAAACTTCTGCCAACAAATTTAAGTTTGGTCCACCCATGCTGCAAGAGCCCAGGAGCCATATGGCCACAATTAGTGTAGTTGTAAATGAGTAAATAAGTCCTGGTGACAGGTATGGCATATTTACAAAGTTTCATTTGCCTTCCTAACGACAGTAGTGCAGCTTCCTGTAAGAGTAGTGTGACTGTGGGTGGCTCTGCAGAAAGCTGGATAGTGTTAGTAATTCTTGGTTTGGGGTTAATTTTGACTTTAATTCAATTTTCAATTGAATTTCAGTTTCTTTTTCCTCCAAATAAATGCTGATAAATAAACCATTATCCATGTTTATATTATTTAAGGAAAAAACCCTCATGACGGAGCAAAAGTCATTACGAATATGGTCAAACATTATACTCCCAAAAGCATATTTTTGTTATTTCAGTTTTAGCTGAATCTTCCAGGCATTCACTAGTACATGTGGCCTGTGTTGGTCTGCTACCCATGAAGAATTTTATAATTTAAGCTTTTTTTTTGTCTCTGAGACTCCTTGGCTATTGCAGTATTACAGAACAATTGTTAATAAATTTAAAATGAGCAGAATATCTTTAAACATAGATGACCTTTATTTTGTGTTTAAAATCTAGTTAAATTTGCATAGTTTGACTCAGTTGTGTTTAAAGGTACTTAAATACAGTTTAAAGAGCAACCACTGCTGAGGGCAGTTTTAGAAGACTGCTGTTTTATATACCTCAGTGCTGGGCCATTGCACTTATTATTTCAAAGGCCTTTGGTGTCATAGGTCGTAAGTGTTACCAGATTTTAATTTGGATCAACTGCCTCAAGTCCACAGCTCAGATTTTTCTGCAGCTGTGCTTTTAAAGATATAAGATATTTGTGGTTTGGTGGCATTTGGTTTTGTCGGTGCTTTTTTTTCCCCTCAGAAGGGATGAGATTTCCTTCTTTGTTACTATTTCAGGTTTTTTCTCTTGTTTATTTTAACATACAATTTTCTACACTGGGTGAAGATCATAAAACTGGAATACCTTCTACTGAAAAAACAGTGGAAAGATCTGTCACAATGAAAGCTGAAGTAATCCTTGAGAGAGGGGAGTACACGCAGGAGTTTGCCTGCCTTGATCTCCTTCAGGTGCTTTGAACAAAGGTGAATTCAACTCCCCACCAGCTTCTTTAGTTAGAAGTAATAAATGGATTACTCAGTAAGCTATCATTTCTGGTCATTGGATTCAGTGCTCTGGCCAGGTAAACAACCCTTCATGTAGGACCAATTTTTCCAAATAGTGCTTATAATGCTCCATGTTACGTTTCAAAGTTAAAATCATCTATTCAGCTTCATAAAACTGAAGGATATTTTTCTTGGAGATCTAGCATAGCAAGTAAGTGATGAGGGTGGCACGCTATGTAAAAAAAATTAATCACTTTGCTAATGTGTTATGTATATATTTGAATGTCCTGGATTTCCTACTGCTTCATGAAAATTTAGACTATCTGGATTTGGTTTTAGCTTTTGATCTGCCATGACTCTTAGAATCACCTAAGCTATTTTTATGCAGTATGTAATACCATCAGCTGTCCAAGTTTTTGAGTCTTTTTCTCACAGGAAGCATTATAAGTATTCTGATAATGTACGTATCTTCCATACTTCAATTTTTGTTTAAACATTGATTTATTATTTGGTTTAGTTGTTTGGATTTGATGGTTTGTATTTCAGAAACAATCTACTCACCTGAAAGTTCTTACATGATTTTAACCCAGAGTTGTTAATCTTTGACATACAATTGCAGAGGAACTTCAAAGCTCTAGGACTGAAGAACTGTTTAATTCAAACTTTGTTGAACAATGTGACAGACTTTGGGGCCTCTTTATTCTAATTTTATAGAAAAATAAAAGCTATTGTGGTTTTGTTATAGGTGAGATGGCTGGCTATTTCCTGTACCTTCCACCCTCCCTAGCAATCTGTGTGACAGATTTATGCTAAGCCACAGAAGAGTCTTCTCAGTGTGTCTCAAATTCATCTGGACACTTTTTTGGTTTTCTTGAGTCGGGGTGTAATGGGAAATGGAAGCTGGTATTTCTGATGTATAGCTCAAGACAGCTATTGCTTACCAAGCCTCCTCCAACCACACTTCCCAATTGCTGTGTATGGATGGGATTACTTTCCTTCCCTTTTGATCTTGTGTGGTGTATGATCAGATGTGTATGATGGTCATGAAGGCTCACTCTGTGCCCATGTACACCTTAACTATGCTCTGTCTTCCTAACATGTCACATTTAACAAAGAGTAAGGATGTATTGTTGTCATGTTTTGTTTCCCTTGCATGGCAGTTTATTTATGTAGTGAAAGGATACAGGGTTTGTACATGTTCCTTTCACATTTCAGAAATATAAGGGTCAGAGCTAGAGAACTCTAGTCAGCACTTAGCATTTAGTAACTCTATTTCAATTGGATGGTCTTTGTTACTGGAAAGTAGTGCTTGCTTAAATCTCACATTAAATATTTTTTCAGTTAACAGTTACTTTGTTTCAAATTTTTTTCCAATTCTCTCCCTAGATGGTAAAAGCAATCCAAGTTCTACGTATCCATCTGCTTGAGCTAGAAAAGGTAAATGAACTCTGCAAGGATTTCTGTAGTCGTTATATTGCCTGCCTGAAGACAAAAATGAACAGTGAAACTCTACTAAGTGGAGAGCCTGGAAGTCCTTATTCACCTGTGCAATCCCAGGTATGTTTCAAATACCATTATGTGTATTTTTGCTGAGATTTCATTAGAAAGTTATAACTATGCTTCTATTACTATTAGTTTGCAAACAGAGTTTCTGTAGTTTCTTTCACTTTCTCAAAATTGGCTTTCAAGAGTAGAGGGAGCTGTATATTTTTGTGCATATTTGTATGCCACTGTTTGATGGACAAATTTGTTGAAATGTCCCAGAACAGTAACTTTTTTGGTCTGTCTTCCTTTTATGATTTTCCCTCAGTTCAGTAAATGGAGGTATTCCAAATAGCCTGGATTTGCTATTTTGGTGGAAGGAGGCTAGGAAACAATAAACAAGAGGAGGAAAATTCCATATTAAGAAGGTTTCCCTAGTCTAGTCTGCTTCAATAAAATACTCCGATGGCTGTTACTTTTTATACATAATCTCTATTCTGGAAAGAATAGACAACGTCTGATGAGTTACAGTTGCAGTACTTGAGATAGATGTCATTGCATGTCGCCTGGGCCAGCTGTATAGTTATGAACCATACCCATTTCTATACAGGTGAACCTCTGCTTATATATTGTTGACTTTAGCTAAATGCTATAACCAGTTGCATTTTTTGTACTAAATTTACAACAGTTTAATTAACAACAGTATATTATGGTTGATGCATCAGCTGTTAGATGCTGGAAAATGAGCCCTGCTATCTGAGTACCTACTAGATATCTACTCTTGGGGGATGATCTTCCTCTGACTTACTCATGTGCTTGATGCTGTGTATTCTGAAAAGCCTCAATTACTTAACATCGCTGTCTGGACTCCTTACTTAGGCTTTGGTGTCTGGAAGTGTGGAGAGTTGAAAATCAGACAAAAACAACTTTTAAAAGATATTTTTTTAAAAGATATTTTTTTAAATGTCTGTTACAGTCTTCTGTAAAGACAGGAGGGGCTGAATTTTCCATTTGGTAACAATAGTGATTATTCATACATATTAAAGAATGTGAAGAGTTTGCATGGTCAGGGTTGAGTAAGAACTATGCTGAGCAGAACAAAACATACTAGGCATCTTAAATACTTAATACATTATTTTGAAATTGAAGGAATTAAGGTAATAACAAAAAATTCTAAAGCTTTGATGCTTGTAATAAGAGCATCAGGGGTCCATTTCATCTGTCCTATTTCCTTTGTGCCTTTGGAAACTGTTTCTCATAGTATTTATATACCTAGAATAATTTATTTCCTAAAATTTCTCAAGATGTAAAACTGTCTTTTCTAAGAGTTGCTTTCATGAGGGTTTTCAAAGGTAATGGTTGGTGATAATGAGAAAGTTACTGTAGGTAATGATGAACCTCTAATGAAGTCTCTTTCTCTTTGAAGTTAATCCTGTGATTAGACTCTAAATGTACTTTTAGAGCCAAAATTACACTACCATGCTTTATCTCCTTAAAAAAAACCCAGTCAAACAAAAACCTTAAAAATATGCAAGCAACTAATTGTTTTATTTTTCTAGCAAATTCCAAGTGCCATTGCAGGCACACTCAGTCCCCAAGGGATTATGGTGCCAGCATCAGCATTGCAACAGGGAAATGTAACTATGGCAACAGTAGCAGGTATGACACAGTAAAGAAAACCTGACACCTTGCTCTTCATTTTGGCTTTTTTTTTTAATAGTTGTTACAAAAAATACACAAAATACTTCTAAAATGTGTTTTAACTGTAATACCTGAAAAGTTGTTACAATAAAGTCAAGCACTGTACTGGTTTCTGAATGTTTGTTTAATTTATTTATGTACCAACTATGCATATGTGATGGAGGTTACATATATATAATATTAAGAGATCTTTCAGTGCACTGTTACTTTTGTTAAGACATTTCAGGGACTAGGGTGTTTTACTGTTCCTTTTTTTTTTTTAAGAACAAAAAACCCCCAAGAATTCTGTTTGACAAAAACATGCATTATCTAAAATATTGCGCTTGCTAGCTGTCTCATGCTCTATAGAGTTTAGAACCACAGCTACAAGTCTGAAATACTTGATATCCAAATTATTCTGCTGTTGTACAGAGATGACACTCAAACAGAAATGTTTTATATTGCTTCTAAGCAAGGTTTTAAAACAAGCAAACAGAAGAAAACCTTTGACTACAAATGCAACAAAGCAATCCAGTCTGCTCCTTATAGCATATACTTACAAAGATGTTAGCCTGAGACACAGCATGTGCCTTATGGCTTTGGTGGTCGGGACCCCCTATGCATTCACCAAGATTTTGTCTCCTTAAATTGAGCTGGACATTTAGGTGTCACCCAGCTGACTGCCCTAACCACCTGACACACATGGGTGTGGTTTTGCTGTTGCCATCCTTGTTGGCTGAAGGGTTAGCTCAGTTAAAATTATGAACTCTTTTATAGCCTGATAGACATGGCATTTTCTGTTGAAAATAGGGAATGCTTAAAATGTTTAAAATGCAGGGAAACAATCACTTTTTTTATAGATTTTTGGGGATGGAAAAAATTTCAGTTTAGCGAAGAGCACATCCTTGCATGCTTACTAGAAAAGAATAGTTGATATGATCAAAACTGTTGTATTATCTGCAGTGCTGATGTATTTAAAGAGAATAATATTTGA
The DNA here is from genome assembly GCA_033124195.1 of Coracias cyanogaster. Lineage (NCBI taxonomy): Eukaryota > Metazoa > Chordata > Aves > Coraciiformes > Coraciidae > Coracias > Coracias cyanogaster. The sequence continues at coordinate 20,824 of JAVSBS010017259.1, read as the reverse complement.
AGGGCTTTTACTTACCTATAAACTCTGTTGCTGTTTCGTTTTAAGGGGGTACTGTGTATCAGCCAGTCACTGTGGTCACTCCACAAGGTCAAGTGGTGACGCAAGCACTGTCGCCTGGAACCATTCGGATCCAGAACTCTCAGGTTTGTTCCATGGGCTTCACGAAATAGTATACTAGGTTCAAACAGATCTCACTGATTTTATGAGTTTTGTTTTAAATTTTACACACTGTCCGAATGAGCTCTGTGTACAGACACAGAGTAACTAATGCCAAATTAATGCAAGCACTGCTATAGGAGTTGCAAGATGTATAATGTGGTTTAATGTCCCAGACAGATCTCCCTTGCCACGACAGGTCATCATAGTTCCTACCTGTTAAATATAGTTTGGTTTTGCTTTGTTTTTTTTTACTCATCGCAGAAAAGTATAGGTACATTGAATTAAAAAGCAAACAAACCAAAACCAAACCCACCTACAAACCCCTAAAAAACCCCAAAACCCCACCAAACCAAACCAAAAAAATATTCTGAATTAAATAGACACTTTTTCAATTATTAAAACATTTCTAATTTTTGAACTAGGTTCATGGCTGGATAGTTTTACTATATTACTGCCACACTGCTGTTGTCAGAAATATGTACTTGCCCACATTCTTTCCTAGAATGGATGCGGTTCTGTCCTGAAATACCTTCCAGAAAGAAATGTGTAAAATCATGCTCTTAGACTAAAGTGTTTTTGAAGGAAAATGCTTTTGTATGCTTCTGATGGAAAAAAAAAAAATTAAGTGAAAAATAATGCTTGTTAGCCTATAAATAAAAAAAGGACTTGACCTTACATATATGTGTGGGTATATCTATCTATCTGTGGCTACCCTTGATGTTAATAGGAATCTCTAAATCCACCTATGCATAGGTTTGTACCTGTATTCCTTGTCACCCATAGGAAATCCTTCAAATTCTTCTTTTTCAGTATTTCAGAATGCTGTGAAGGTAGGGGAAATATTCTGGGGAAGAGCTGTTGGAAGTTCATTATAAAGGCTCCATATACAATAAAATAGTGTAAAACATTATTTTGGGAATAAAACTATGCTCCAAATACATATTTGTTGTAATTTGATAGCTTAAACCTTGTATAAAACTTGTTTCATACAAGACATAGATATCATGACTGGCTTGAAAAAAATTGCTCTGTATTGTCTGAAAAAACAAATAGATTTAGAATTATTTTGGTTATCGTTGTCTGAAATACAAATTGCATATGAGATGGTATGGTGTTTCTTGTCTTCCGTGTAAGCATTTTAAGAACATATTCCTTAATGTTCAGATAACCAATGTGCAAGTGATTTAATGTGACCATAGGAAGTGGGGGGGGCGGAGCAAAAGTGAGAAAGAAATATAAACCTTTGGGAAAATACTGAGCATTGTGAAGTGAATTAAGGATTCTACCCTATATATCTTTTTGCTCTTTGAGAATTTAGATGCATTTATTTAGCAGAACCTTTAGCATCTTTGTTTGCTTCTCTAGCATAATAATCAATTTGACTTTAAGTCCCTTGTTTAAGTCTTTAATCAGTACTATTTTACAGCTTCCATAGTTGCTCATGTTTGCACACAGCCAGATATTCAGCATTGTGTTTTCCAATTGCTCTTCACGTGTGCAAATGACTGCATAGGGTGACAAGGTGATCATATCCCTAGGGCAGTGTGGATTAGGAGGATCATTAACCTGATAAGTACTACATAGGTGGATTTTGTTCTAAATTATAGTAAATGAGCATTTGGCTATTGTCACAGATTGCACACACAGCCCGATAACAGCTGTAATTCTTAGAAGTTACATGAAATGTGAAAATTATAGAAATCTGATAAGGATTTTCCCTGGAAAAAGATGTTTCGGAATGCTATTGTAGGAGAGCTGCTACTGTAAGTCTTCCCTAGCAAATAAAGTAGCTTTTTATAAACAGCATGCCTTCACCCTAATTTATTTTCATTCCTTCTATGAGTTACTCGTACAGGGATACAGAATACTGCTGTTCGTATGTTAACTGCTTTATTTCTTCTAAAATCCTATGTGCAGCTTCAGTTGCAATTGAACCAAGACCTAGGCATCTTGCATCAAGATGATGGCTCATCAAAAAATAAAAGAGGAGTTCTTCCCAAGCACGCTACAAATGTGATGAGATCTTGGCTTTTTCAGCACATAGGGGTAAGGACTGAACATGATCAAGAGTCACAGATTTTTATGTAACTCTTTTATGTGATCTCTTACGATTCTGCTTCATAAAGAAGGTGAATTTATTCTGTTGTCATTTGTGTAATCTCAGTTCAGTTTTCCCTGGAGTCATTTGGAGTGGTTCCACAGTCTAATGGCAGTTGATTTTATTATTATTTTAGTAAGTATGTTACATTTGTACCTCATGATCTCAAACACAGTGAAATGAAGAAAGATCCCTTTTAACAATGTTCAGAATTTAATGCTCTCTACACCCTCGTTTATGGCACAAGGAAAAGTAGTTCTGTCTGTGTTTTGTGAAGTTTTTTTTGTGGAGGAGAATTTCAAATTTATCTCCCTTCCAACAATCCTCCTAATGTGTACCAAGTGTGTTACTATCTACTTGCGCTTTCAACAGAAAGTCTTTCCTTTGCGTAAATACTTATCCTGAAAGGATAAATGGGTCGTCTCAAGTTACATCACAGTGTTTAGTTGATTGATACTCTCTTTTACAATAGACAAATGATACAGGGAAACTGCGTGCATGCATGTTACATTACGTACTCTCTTCATCTGTCTAGTTCAGAGTAGCTTTATTTAACTAGAAAATGTGTGTCGTTATTCTCATATGACATTGCCTTTAGGCAGCATAACTAATCAGATCTTATCACATGCTGTGTTGCCCAGGGATCATGCTGTTTAATAAAGACTGTCAGCCGTGAGAAGCTTTTTTTTTGTGAATTACACATCAGCAGTTTAATGGTATCATATACACTTTCAAGGATAAAATTGGTTTTGTGTAGTAAAGCACTCTTTGTTAAATGATTTTATCTATAAAAGTTAGTGAGGTTTCTGAAGTTTTTTTTTTAAGGAGTCAGATGTTCTTAATCTAGCAGCTTTAATCAGTTGTAATAAAGAAGTCCTTATTTTTGATGAGGAGATGGAACAAGCTTAAGCCTTTTTTTGTTTGCTTTTTTGCCCTGTTTAGCATCCATATCCAACAGAGGATGAGAAGAAACAGATTGCAGCACAAACAAATCTGACGCTACTCCAGGTTAACAACTGGTAAGACCAAAAACTTCATACCTGTTGTTGTCTCCACATGCTTACAACATAGAGAAGTAGTTAAGAGCATAACTCGGACATCTGTAGTTGATGTTTGATTTCAGCAAGGCTTTTGATGCTGTCCCACGCAGCATCCTCATAGGTAAGCTCAGGAATTGTGGGTTAGTGAGTAGACAGGTGGATTGAGAACTGCCGAATGACAGAGCTCAGAGGGTTGTGATCAGCAGTGCAGAGTCTAGTTGGAGGCCTGTAGCTAGCGCAGTTTCCCAGGGGTCAGTAGAGGATCCAGTCTTGTTCAACATCTTCATCAATGACCTGGGTGAAGGGACAGAGTGTACCCTCAGCAAGTTTGCTGATGATACACAACTGGGAGGAGTGGCTGACACACCAGAGGGCTGTGCTGCCATTCACTGAGGCCTGGCCAGGCTGAAGAGTTGAGCGGAGCGGAAGCTAATGAAATTCAACAAGAACAAGTGTAGAGTCCTGCACCTGGGGAGAAATAACCCCACACAGGTTAGGAGTTGACCTGCTGGAAAGCAGCTCCATGGAGATGGACCTCAGAGTGCCTGTGAACAAGTTCACCATGAGCCAGCAGTGTGCCCTCGTGGTATCCTGGGGTGCATTAAAAAGTGTGACCAGCAAATCAAGGGAGGTTCTCCTTCCCCTGTACTCTGCCCTAGTGAGGCCACATCTGGAGTATTGTGTCTCCCCAGTTCAAGAGAGACAGGAAACTACTGGAGAGAGTGAGAGGGCAGCGAAGATGATGAGGGGACTGGAGGATCCATCCTTCTTACGAGGAAAGGCAGCAAGACCTGGGGCTGTTTAGCCTGGAGAAAACTGAGAAGGGATCTTGCTGATTCTTATAAATACCTAAAAGGCAGATGTCAAGAGGATGGAGCCAGGCTCTTTTCAGTCATGCCCAGCAATAGGACAAGGGGCGGTGGACACAAACTAGAACACAGGAAGTTCCACCTAAATATAGGAGAAACTTCTTTACTTTGAGGGTGACGGAGCACTGGAGCAGGCTGCCAAGAGAGGTTGTCGAGTCTCCTTCTCTGGAGATACTCAAAACCCACCTGGACACAGTCCTGTGCAACCCACTCTAGGTGAACCTGCTTTAGCAAGGGGTTTGGACTAGATGATCTCCAGAGGTCCCTTCCAACTCCACCATTTTCTGATTCTGTGATTACAGTTCTACATATGTTACAAAATACAGATAAAAACACAATAATTAGGCGCTGATACACAAGCATATTATTTTTATAGCAAGGTATAATGTTTGTGCCATTGAAGGTATATAAGGACTCCAGAAAACTTTGTGACATTAAAGAGTTACGTTCTGTTCTATTGCTGAAAGAGATGGAAATGCCCTTGTGTCTTTTCTGCAAGTAAAGAAGTTTAAAGATGCTTTAGTGACCTGAAGCTCTGACAAGTGTTCTTGTAGTCATGGTTGCAAATGTTTAAGAAGTTACTCTCAACAGATCTTCATTCTGCTCTTGTATCAGTTTGCTGTCCTCTGAGCTGTGATGTCCAAATTGGGAGTGTCCGGACCTCAACTACTCTAGTTCGTGGTTCAACATGTTTTAGCGTGTCTTATCTTCACTAGAGGTTTAAGGTAGTACGCCTATCCCTGCAGAAGGGAGGTGCTGAAATGCATCCTATTCTCCTTGTGATATTGGTTCCTAAAATCACTGCACCTAAGTCCAACAGGGTTCTTCCTCAGATTTCAAAGATGATGCTGGCAGCATGGCTGCAGAGGGGTCCAGTGGGGAAATACTCAAGACAGTGGCAGTACACGAGTACCAAAAGTGGAACAGTGTAACTATGCCTGTCTGACATGGTAGTAATGAAGCTCTGTGGTACTGGGATCCAACTAATGTAAGCACTGCATTACACCATGTGGACCTGCCAGCTGCACCCTGCTTCCTTCCATTGCAGGTAAAAATGGTCTTGGATGTGTTTTGTCAGATTTAGCAAGGGATGCTGTCCTCGGTCACAGCTCCTGGCTAGGGCTAAGGGCAGTAATTAGCATCCTACAGTAAACAAATGAAAATCAGGGAACAGAAACGAATTGGGGAAGATCTGAAAAATGTGTTTGCTGTTGTCTCCTGGATCAGGAACCAGGGAAGCCAGGGAGCCTTATAAGTAATGCGGCAGCTTAAGGAAGTAGATGAAAGCAGACCAAACAAACTAGGTTAGGCAGGGCTAGCTTTTCAGTGAACCCTGATGAGAGGAATATCAACTTTCTGAGCTGTGCTGTCAGCAAGCTTTCTGGTGCTTAGTTTTTAATAAGATCTTGAAATGAACATCTGTCATACTGTCTGGAGCATTTCCCCTTCTGAGATGGGGGGGAAAATGCTGCTAGCAGCAAAATGATAGAAGTACTTCCTTAGCTAGTTTACCAAAATCAAAGAGTGCCAGTGTTAATAGGAGCAGTTTTACATGTTAAAAATGTCAAGCCAAGCTGGTAGGGAGAAGATTTTACATTCCTAATTTTTTTTCCCTGCTGCATATTTTGTGAATCTGAGAGAAAGAAAATTTACAGCAAGGTGGTCGTAAGTACTTCTTGCCTTTGATTGTGTTTAGGTTTATCAATGCTAGAAGGCGAATTCTTCAGCCAATGCTGGATTCCAGTTGTTCTGAAACTCCAAAAACAAAGAAGAAAACAGCTCAAAACCGACCTGTTCAGAGGTTCTGGCCTGACTCCATTGCCTCAGGAGTTGCTCAGCAGCAATCTAATGAGCTCACAATGTCAGACGGTAAGGAGAACTGGCTAAACCACAGATAATAAAGTTAATTCCTCTATAAGAGTTTGATGCCTTTGTGGGGAGGAGAACTTCTCGATATTTCAGTATAAATGTGTTTTTAATATGGAAGCACATAACAGAAATGTGTCAGTTTTTTCCTTCTTAAAATTTTTCTGTGTTTTGGGGGGATATTTTATTGGAATTGATGTTGTGAGACTGTTGCTTTTGTTTCAAAAGTTATGAAACCACCGAACAAAGGTTATATGGGCAGCTAAGTCCTCTCAGCATGTGTCCACATATCAGTAGCATGCTGTTTGATGAGCTGTATTGGACTGCAATTTCAGTTGCATGACTCCCTATCCTGTCACATTCCTTTCACTGTTGCTGGAGGGACTGAGCATCTGCAATATTGTATATACCTCATTGAGGCATATATAGGACATTGTTGAACATTGAGTTGCAGAGGAACATAACGGAGCCTCCAAAGACTTTAACTGAAGTAATTTCCTTAGCATCAGATCAAACAAACTCAATTTAAGAAAGATAAGTAACCGCTTTAATCTCAGGGTTCTCCTTTCTGTCCTGCTGCTTTATTCTTGTCCAGTTTGTAGCAGGTTCTCCCTCAGCCTCCACTAGATCTGACAAAAGCTTTATCCATTTAAGTCACCTTGAATCTGTGTGAATACTCCCATTTTTCTGCAATGAAATAAGCTGGAATACTTTGCAGAAATGTTCTTGTGATGACTTGATTGGAGAATTGCTGTAATGACAGTCCCCTGGCCAACTTAGTTCGGGCATTTTCTGATATTTAAGTGTTTGACAACCTCTATAGCTTTTATTTCAATTTCGTTCCTTAGGTTTTCTTTCTGCTGATTAGAAACAAACCGTGTTATATATGAATATGTATTACTTAAAATTAGAAACCAGGAAAGATGCTAAAGTACTACCTACGATTGTGCTTCTCCAGGTGCTGTTGTAACAATTACAGCTCCAGTCAACATGAATGTAGACAGTCTCCAGTCTTTGTCATCTGATGGTGCTACTTTGGCTGTTCAGCAAGTTATGATGGCAGGGCAAAGTGAGGATGAGTCTGTAGACAGCGGTGAAGATGATGGAGGAGATCTCTCAACAACAAATATCAGTGGGCTGGTCTTGGATAACAGCGATTCTCTGCAGTAGGAAGCAAGAGAGTGTGACAAAACGTTTAGGAAAAAGAATGGACTGACTGACTGTTTTTATAGTTTGCACAGCAAACATTTTACACAAGTTTTATTTCTAATATGTTTTATATGTAGATATAGAAGGGTGCACTTTTTTGTATTTCATAGTAAGCTTAAAGAGTGTTTTTGCAGGTGCAGCAACTTCTTTCAAATGTGTTTTTTTCATTTCTTTTCCTTTTCTTCTTTCAGAAAACTGTATCTAGTAATATAAAGAACCACATAAGCACCCCTTTGTTCTATGAATTGGAAGTGCTGCAACTTTCAAAGAATTATGCAGTTTCAATTAGTGCTGTTATTTAACACAGCTCTTGATGGGCAGGTGATGTAAATTTAAAGCATGTGACACTAGTGAGTGGAACTTGATCATTAAGTTAGATGCATATATTTGAAAGATGCTTCTGCACCTTAAAAACTGCTAGTCTGAGGTGGACAGCAACACACATAAAAGATGTTGATGTGTGATTCAGTAGCGAATGTATGGCAATTTAAATAAGTTTAGTTTCTCTCATAGTCCGTGAGCCTGTTTATCATTTGCTATAAAAAAAACTCCTATTTTTACCTTGTTGGGGTTATTGGATAAAAAAATATTTTTATAAATTCGCTAGGAATTGGGATGACGACTGTAATAAGCAGGAGGAAAAAAAAAAAGAATTTCCAGAGGGGAAAAATAAATGTTTAGTATTCCTATTTGGAAGGTCTGAAAACTGACCAAATTTAATAAACAAGCCTACACTAGCATTCTATGATTCTCAGCTATCCCACAGTGATATACTATATTTGATAATAGCATAAGAAGGGCACACTGTTTGATGGGATTTTCATATTGTCAAACTTTGATTTATATTATGTGTAAACTAATATTCAGATTACGTAAACTCTTCATCTAGACATGTATCTGAAGATATTTGCTAAATGAGTATTCAGGTAAGTAAATCCAAATACCCACAACTTTTCCATTTATTGGAGGAATTTAACAGTTTATAATTTGTACAACAATCTGAAAAATGAAAAGTTTCCTACGATACAGTCATGAATTCTGCTATCACCTGCTATTTTATTGCATTTGAAATATTTTCCCCTAATACAAAAAGAATTATATCTTAGGGATTTATATAAAATTTCTTAAAATCTGAAGATCACTACCAGAATATACAGCAGGCTTTACTAGAGTAGAAAATCCTTGCGTGTCATTTAAAGACTTAAGAGCTAGTGTTGAAAACATGCTGCTTTTTTTTTTTTTAAACTGGTAACAGTGGTTTCTTTTGGTTTTGGTTGTTTTTTTTTCCCCCAAAGTTTAGAGTCTGTGTCTGTCTATCCATGAACACTTACTTTTGGAACTTTGTATTTCCCATTGTTAAGGACGAGTAACAGACTCCAAGAGTCTCATCATATGATCAACATCCTCTTTACCCGCGTCCATTTGTCACAGCATTGGGTGAGATCAGAGCCAGAACTTCCTTCTGATTTAAACCAAATCTAGTTGCATTTCTAATTTAACAGGGAAAAAGACTTTAGCTTTTAGAATCTTTAGACATTGCATTTGTTCAAAGTCTTTTGACAGATGCAGATGCTTAACTGAACACTTAATTTCTGCTTCACAAAGCACTCAGGCATGTGCTCAGGTCCCATTGACTTCAGTAGGACTAAAACATGTACTTTTTGTCATGCTTAAATGATTGGAAGCTGGTCTTTTAAGGTTGTCTTTCAAGGCAAGTATAAGTTGATATGAAGAAAAACATTAGAAAGAAATGTCAATAGCATTGGCATATATATGTGGAGAATAATACTATTTTCCATGACTAGAAGCTATTTTGAAAAATAATTGACGTTGAGTTTTACTTAACACAAGTGATGTTTCTGCTCTGGCTTTCACTTGTTCCTGCCTGAGGATCTTGCTTCATTCAATTGCTGTCACAATCTACTCCAGCCAGAGTGGTAATTTCTAAAGAATTTGTTTTCTTCTAACTCCTCTGCTTTGCCACTAATGTGCTATGTTTGTTAAAAAGTGTAGTAAATGAATAATGAAAGATTTGGTTAGGAAGGCTTCAACATAGTGTAACTATGTCAAAGGCTATTGTCAAATCCAGTTTGACCCCAAAACATTTTAAAAGACAGCTCTCATGTACAAATCATGCTCTTTTGGAAACTTTGAACCTATTGCTTCTGGAAAGGATACCTGATGTGACTAGAATGGAGACACAGATTCTGTATGTGTCTTTCTAGTTGTTTTTGACTGAACTCCGTAAGTGTTTCATCACCCCACAGTTTCCATTATATAGGAGGTTATGTTTGTTGTTGGTTTTCTTTCTTTTTTCAGCTACCCTTGTTCATATTTAATAGTGCATTAACCCTTGGACTCCTAGCACGTAGGCAGGTGAATAGTCTGCTTTCTCAGTGAGTACAGGCCTATGGACAGATACGTGCTTTCCTAATCAACCTGTGCTGGAGGAACAGGCCATTTCTCACTATCTCCTTATCAGCTGATTCTGCCTCAGATCTACCAGCAGAACTTTCCTGAGCCTGCTGCAAGGTGCCTAAGCTCAGCTGGCGGATCTGTTGGGGTAGCAAGTAGCCAGCAGTGAAGGTTAGGGTAAACAAAAATAGGCAAAACTTCTGTGGTTTGGAGAAAATGCGGCAATAGGAATTTGCCCACACTTCAAAACTATGAGAACTGAGATCTTAAAAAGAGAGAGGATGTTAAAGCAATACAGCTGCCTGGAAGAGGATTCAGGAATATGTAGTTTATCTGGCCCTTGGAACTCACTTGCAAACAGCTAGGCATCAGTGTTTGCAAACTTCTAAAAGTTTTTCAGAAAGGAACTGTTACCTGGTTAGCTTCTTTATTCCCTTCACCTGATGGGCAGCAGAGGTTTTATTCTTCTGAAACATGTGACCTTGTCTTCAGCCAGTTTATCAATACCTGGAAAGTGAAGTTGACAGAATTTATTGTGAAAGGGGGAATGTGAAATAGTTTTACTGTCAAATTAGAAACAAAAACATAGGGACATAAATTCCTAAAACAGAAAAGGCTTTACCAGTATAATCAAAGGTATTGCTTAACACATGGAACTCAAACCTTGTCTTTTAATTCAGTGAGGATTCTGTAGTGAGTATGAACTGCACAGAAGTGCTTGTTCTTCTCCCAGTTAAAAAAAAGGAGTGTCCTTCATTTTTTGCTATGTAAGAAAGATGGCTGGTTTAAGCAAAGCATTGCTATTCAGGAAGGATATAGATTTACATTAGTTAAAAAGTCTTTATAAGGGACATAACTTTAAACCCATGTATAATTCTCCCTGCCCCCAGTTAAAGTCACATTCATGTGCAGTATAATTAATAATATATGCAGTATAATTAATTTGCTTTTAAAGTCAATGTGATTCTGCTGCAGTTATGATGATTGAAACTGTCATGGTTTAACCTCAACCAGCAACTAAGCCCCATGCAGCCATTTACTCACTCCTCCTCTCTCCCAGTGGGGGTGGGATGGAGAATCAAACAAAAACAAGGAAAAAAAGGAGGAAAAAAAAAAAAGAAAGGGAAACTCATGGGTTTAGATAAGAATGGTTTAATAACTACAATAAAATACTAACAACAATAATCAAATATCATAATAATTGTCATGAAAAGGAAGATAAAAAAAGAAGGCAAAATAGAACCCAAGAAAAGACAGGTGATGCACAATGCAGTTGGTCACCACCCACTAATTGATGCCGGAGCAGTGATCTGCCCCTCTTGGCCAGCAGCCCCCAGTTTATACACTGAGCATGACATCCTATGGTATGGAATATCACTTTGGCTATCTCGGGTCAGCTGTTCTGGCCATGCTCCCCCCAGCTCCTTGTGCACCTGCTCGCTGATAGAGCATGAGAAACCGAAAAATCCTTACCTTAGGACAAGAGCTACTTAGCAACAACTAAAACATCACTGTGTTACCAACATTGTTCTCACATTAAATCCAAAACCCAGTGCTGCATCAGCTACTAGGAAGAAAATTCCCTCCATCCCAGGACGGGAGGGAACCTAATCTAGCTCATTAACCCCAAACAGGATTCTCAGCCCAATTTTTCCAAGATTTCTGTAATGAGCAAGACAATTTCCTGCTGTTCTTTAACTTTTGAAACATTACATTTTAGTAAATCAAATCCAAATAAATCAGGATATATTTTTAAATGACTGTTACAAAGAAATAACTGTGTTGGAGAACATTGAGAATTGGCAAGCATTGCTCTGGCTCTGCAGAGAGTTCCTGGATCTGGCTGTTGGGCCAAGGTGGAGTCCTGCTGACCTCAGGGAAACTCTGTAAGGCTGCATGTTGGGCTGTGAGAGAACCTGTTCCTTCTTGTGGTCCTTGATCACTATTAGAAACCTCTCAGACAGTCCTCTGACTTTATCTTGCCTGCTTACCTAGGTTTTCTTCCAGTGGAAACCAGGGAATAGACAAAGAGCTTAAAAGGCCAGGAGTTCATTTTGACCTGGTATGCACCACGTACTGGTTTTGATATTCAAAATATGTCCAGAAGGCAGGTGTGCACTGTGGAATTTAGAGTTCCCAGTTCCTGTGCTTTAAAAATAACTTCAGGTTTAGGGATATCCCAGTGGGGTAGAGTCATAAAGACTTAATGCGTGAATATTATGTTTGTTTGCTTCTGGAAGAATTAGAAGGGAGTTCAGCTTCCTGACTTTATGACTTGACAGCCCAAAGGATGAAACAAAGCCTTTCCAAGGGATGGTAGTTTCATAAAACCCTTAGACTTGTAGCACTTAAACAAAAACCCAAAATGCCCTGGTATTTTGAGAAATTGGAACACATACATTTAATTGTAATGAAAGTTGTTTTAAGATTTATTTTTTGAAGCTGAGTTGTCTTGGAAGAAAAAAAAATGAATTAAGTATTTGTCTATGCAAGACACATGTCAAAAATGTGTGAATTACCCACTTTTAGGTGCTGTATTGTTACTGTCTTCCTGACTTCTGTTACTTTGCTTAGTCTTTTAAACATTTACAGCCTTATATTCAGCTTAGTTCTTAGAGTTGAAGAGGCAAAATGTAGTTTTGAAATCCTGTTGGAAATGTAACTAATGTTCATTCCCTCATGAAAATCTCGCATGATAAACAATTAAGTGAAATGTTTTGGTTTCCTAATAATAAATTCAAACTCTAACCATCTTCTAAAAACGGCATATCCATGAAAATGCACATTTACTTGTAGTGTGCAAATCATCAGCCTTGTGCTGATACACTGCTCCTCACCGTTCAGTGTAGCTGGATAGTAAAGCAGGTTCATTTTCTCAGGCTGGCTCAGTACGGATTCCTCCCCCCCGACTTCTCACCCCGTCCCACCCCCCCTTCCTTGGCATGCTTAACTCCTCCAAATTGGTTTTGAGTTGTTTTAATTTTTAAGTCCTAAAGTAACTTGATCATCCAATGTGAAGTGTAGTGAAATTGGCACTAATGTGCTCTTAAGTGATTGCCCAGATCATGTTATTTGTTCGTTCTTGTCATCTGGAAATATAAAATCTGTTCCATTTCCGTGCCTAAGTTCTTTAGGACCTGCTGAGTGATCACAGCTGGTTTTGCCAGAGAAAAGCAAGGTGTGAGAAAGCAGTGCAATGCCACGCCAACCTTTTAGACTACTATAAAGATACTTACTTCATGTTAATAGAATCCAGCGTTTTCAGGTTGTGACAGAAGTGGCCCATAAATGTTTCCATGGATTAGCAACATTTGGTCTATACAATTTAGACAATCTTTAAAATGTGAACCCTGTAACTTTTTTGCCTTGGTTGTTAAGGGATTTTGAAGCAACTGTTCTCTCAAAGGATAAAATTAAAAATGAGAATATGCTTCATGCATGATTATTTTTACACTACTGTTCTGTGTGAACTGAAAAAGCACATTTTTAAAGCGAAGCATTTGCATTACTTTAACAGTATTGTTTGGCTGAAACACAAATACTTTTTTAAGAAATCTTGAGCACAGTTTGAAACTAGTTAACTAGTTCTTGGCCAGGGACAATCCTTGGCCTTATTATTTGTTTGGGTTTTCTTGTTTATGCAAATGAAGAAAAATGTTTACTGGCTCTTACCAGCATGGGGAGTTTCTTGTAATGCAGGAGCAGCTTCAATGAAAGAAAAAACTAGCAGGTAAATAGTTCATAATGTGTGTGACTTTGGGGGTTTTTTTTTTGTTGTTGTTGTTTCAAAATTGTTAATTAAAATGGCACGGACATCAAACTTTCAGTAATGGTTCCAAGCATATATGGTAGTGACTTATTTGAAGAGGCTTCCCCTGTGCAAGTCCCATGTGTTAACTCGTTTAGCCAGATAGATTGTAATGCATTTCTAAAATTACCATAGAATCATAGAATGTTTTGGGTTGGAAGGGACCTTTAAAGGTCATCTAATTCCAGCTCCCAACCATGTTCTACTAGAACAGAAATCTTCAGGAAATGAGCAGTGTTTTTATTACAAGACAGCGATTCCTCTCTGGCAAGAAACTCACACCCATTTCCAGTGTGCATGAGTCTTACTGAGCAGAGATGAAGACAGACGTGTGTGCTCTGAAGATAAGATGTACTTCTGCTTCACACTGAAGCATTATTGATTCCTACTCTTGCTTCCCCAGCACCTGGCATGGTGACATCCAAGTG
>JAVSBS010017258.1:21646-32486 GCA_033124195.1 Coracias cyanogaster | reverse complement strand
CGGCTGCTGCGGGGGAGGCTGCGGTGGCGGCGGTTGCGGCACCGGCTGGTGGTGGTGGTGGTGATGCTGAGGGGAAAGGAGCGTCGGTGAGGCACCGCGACGTCTTTGCGGGCAACTGAACAGCTCTCAGGTCAGCGAAACACCTCCCTGGTCACCCAAAACCCATCTGCTTGAGTCACCAACACATCTTGCCTGTCACCAAAACACCCTCCTGGTCACCAAAACATCTTCCTGGTCACCAAAACATCTTCCTGGTCACCAAAACACCCTCCTGGTCACCAAAACACCCTCCCGGTCACCAAAACATCTTCCTGGTCACCAAAACACCCTCCTGGTCACCAAAACATCTTCCTGGTCACCAAAACACCCTCCTGGTCACCAAAACATCTTCCTGGTCACCAAAAGATCTTCCTGGTCACCAAAACACCCTTCCTGGTCACCAAAACACCCTCCTGGTCCATGAAGTACCCTCCCAATCAGCAAAATGTCTTCTTGGTCACCAAAATACCCTTCTGGTCACTGCAACCACCTCCTGGGCACCAAAACATCTTCGTGGTCAATGAAGTACCCTCCCAGTCACCAAAACATCTTCTTGGTCATCAAACACCTCCCAGGTGACCAAAACCCTTCTCTGGTCACCAAAGCACCCTCCCCACCACCAAAAACATGTTCCTGGTCAATGAAGCACCGTCCTGGTCACCAAACCTGGTCACTACTTGGTCATCAAAAAGCCCTCCCAGTCACCAAAACATCTTCTTGGTCACCAAAATACCTTCTTGGTCACCGAAATGGTTTCCTGGTCACCAAAACTCCTTTGTGGCCACCAAAACACCTTCCCGGTGACCAAAACCCTCTTCCGGTCACCAGAACTCCCTCCTCATCACCAAAACAACCTCCCTCAATCACCAAAACACCCTCCCGGTGACCCGGCACAGCTCCCAGGCCAAGCCAAAGCCTCTTCAGCCGGCGGCAGGGAAGGCATCGCCCCGGCCAAGCGTGCTGCCGCCGGCTCCGCCAGCATTTCCCGGCGTTCCCAAACCTCCCCGGGGACGTTGAACCGCGATGCCGAGGCCGCGGTGTCTCCTACCTTTTTTTGCTCTCGCCCCGAATGCCCTTTTTTCTTCAATTTCGGTGCCATCTCTGCCAAAAAAACAAGAGGGGAACAGAGCACAGGTTAGTCCGGCAGCGGTGCCACCCCTGCCCCGCTGCCCCCCGCGCCAGCGCCGCGGCGCCCAGCCGGCACCGGGGAAGGATTTTAGGCAGCGACCGAGCTGGATTTCCATCCGGAAGGGGAAAATCAGAGGGAAAAGAAGACGATGATGAAGCCCCCACCCTGGAGACCTCCCTCCCGGTGGCGCCGAAGGACGCGGCGGCCAAGAGCGACCACAGCTCCACCGGACGCGGTTATCCCGGGAACGCCGCCGCGCTCCCAGCGGGAGATAAGGAGCGAGACGCTTGGCAGGATGAGGAAGAAGAAGGAGATACCGGATTTCCCGGCTCGGCAAAGGGCGATTTCCCACCTCCCCCCTCCCCGATCCGGCGCGTTTCGGCTTTGCCGCTTCCTGCCTGATCCTTTTCCCGGCCGCGGATCATTCTCAAGCCTCGTTATCGAAAGCAACTGGCTGGGAGTTGGGTCCAGGGTGATGATTTCCTGGGATTTCCTCCCAAATCCAGCCAAGAAACGGCCAATTAACATCCCACCCTTTACCCGGCCCCGCAATCCCGGCGCGGTGGGATCCGTGTTGCCGATTTTGAGGCCGAAGTAGATAAAAAGGTTGGTTTTGGGGGGAAAATATCACCCAAAAAATGGTGAAGGGAAAACGTCGGCGCCGGGCGCTCGGCTCTGATGGATCCACTTCCAAATGTCCGGGTGTAAACACAAGGAGAGTTTGGTTCTGAGGTGGAAAAGGCTCTTTGAGCCCGTGGTTGGTGGTTCCTGAGGTCATGGTCTGGAGCTGGTGGATCCATGGGGAACGGAAGAGTTGGACTGGAATGTTGCCGGGAGCCGGGGCGTTGGGAAGGAGCGATGGGAGTCCTTGGAGAGACTGACGTCAGGCTTGGGTGGCCACGGATCTGGATGAAGATCTGGATGGGTGGCCTTGGCTCCACATGCGTGACCCCAGCTCTGGATGAAGACCTGGATGGGTGTCCATGGTTATGGATGAGGATCTCTGGGTCTGGATGGGTGGCCATGACTCCAGATGGTCCTCCACAGCTTCAGATGAGTGTCCATGGATCTGGAGGAGGGTCCAAGGATCTGGAAGAGCACCCTTGGCTCTGGATGGGTGGCTGTGGCTCCAGATGATGCTCAACATGGGTGGCCATAGCTCTGGATGGGCATCCATGGATCTGGATAAGAATCCCTGGCTTCCCATGGGTGGCCGTGGCTCCAGATGGCCATCCACGGCTCAAACTGGGATGATCCCAGCTCTGGGTGGGTGTCCATGGCTCTGGATGGAATCCAAGGATCTGGACTAGTGTCCATGGATCCAGACGGGATCCAGATGCTCTAGATGGGTGTCCACAGCTCCGTGTGGGCGTCCATGGCTCTGGATGGGCATCCATGGCTTCACGTGCGTGTCCATGGCTCGATGGGTGTCCACAGATCCTGGCTGCCATCCGTGGCTCCGGATGAGCGTCCACAGCTCCAAATGGATGCTGGGTGTGAACCTTCCTTCCGGAAAGACCAAGACCTGATGTCTTCTTCCATCAAGAGGCAAAAGGCTTCGCAGGACTTCACTGCTCATCCTGCTGATGGTGGAGAAGAAGGAAGGCCAAGGAGTGGAGACGTTTCTCCGGAAGATGTTCCCTATGGATAAAAGACATCTGGGCACAGCAATTGGTGGTTGGAGGTGGCTCCTTGGAGCTCCTGGCCCCACTTCTCCAGCGTTGCTCCTCAGGGAAGACGGTCGCACTCTTCCCCATCCATCCTCCGACATGCCATGACTTGGTGGCTCTCCCACAGGAGCTTTTCCGGCGTGGGCGTTGCCAGCGTTCGTAGTACGAGCCAAATATCGCCACAACGAGCCGAGGAAAGGCCCCGGAGCGGGATGGATGAATCCTGGCTCTTGATTCACCCCATGGACCACAACAACGGCTGAAAAGCATCTTTGGGAGGCCCTTCAAGAAGATGAAGCCAACGGATGAGGCCATCCTGAGGTCATTCCCCGGTGGCATCGGTGGTTTCAGAGATGCAATGAGCTTGGATAAACCAACCGATGGATGAAGCTTCTTCACTGCTGAAGACAACTGTTGGGTTAAGGTGATGGTCCAACGTCTCCACCAGCATCTCTCCAGGGAGTGAGAGCTCTGAGAAGCAGCCTCGTCCCACCTCCAACCCAGGCTGGCCAGGATGTCTTCACCAAGAAGACGAAGCCAACGGAGACCACGACAGTCCCAGGGGATCAACTGGTGACTTCGGAGATGCCAACCCAACCAAAGGATGAAGCTTCTTCCCCACTGATGATGGTTGTTGGGTTATGGTGACGGTCCAACATCTCCACCAGCGTCTCCTCGGTGAGGAGAGCACCAAGAAGCCCCATCCCAGCTCCGACTCCGGTGCCTTTTCGTGCTGGCCGGTTCTGTCTCAACCGTGGGGCTAAAAATCACGGGGAGGAAGGAAAAAGGAAACTTCCCTGATGTCACCTCAAGACGTTTTGGGAGCAGAAAGGTCCAACCGGAGCACGAGGCTTCACCTCAGGGTTTTTATTTTTCCCCAAATCCTCTTTTCTCCCACCCAAATTCACCGGGGACGGCAAAACACCAAGATACGGTTTCGCCACCGCCGAAATCTCCCGGATATTGGTTAAAAGGCTGCGATCAAACAGAGAAGAGATTTTCCGCCGGTGACACTTTGTTGATTTTATTCTTTAGGAAGAAAAATCTCAAAGCTCCACAAATTTTCTCTGGTTTTTTGGTGGTTATGCGGCAGCGAGATCCCGAAAAGAGAAAAATTAACGGATTTATAGGAACTATTTGTAGCAGATCAAGGTGAAGCGGGAAAAAAATAATCACCTGGATAAAAGGAAACTGTTGGTTTGTAGTAAAATTCATCCCGATTTTCCAAAGTTGGGGCATTCAGGTGGAAAAAACCAGATCTAAAACTCCCGGATTGCTAAAACCGCGGCTCCGTATTCCAGCAAGATCCCGATCCGATGACGTTCCCCCGCGTCTCCCGGGAGAACCACAGGGAAAAGAGTCTGAGAAATGCTACAAGAGGCTGGAGTTCAAATAACCGAGCCTGGGAACGGGGCAAAAAGCAGCAAATTCCGTCCAAAGGCACAGATTTACTTGACAAACCCGAATGTCTGCAACGTAAAGCCAGGAATTAAACCTGGGTTTAATTCTGCGGTTTAGTATCTGTGGTTTAAACCTTTAAATTAAACCCAGGCACCTACAAATTAAACTTGGGAAACACTGAACTAAATCCAGGGAATTCTGAATTAAACCCAGGTACCCACAAATTAAACTTGGGAAACACTGAACTAAATCCAGGGAATTCTGAATTAAACCCAGGCACCTACAAATTAAACTTGGGAAACGCTGAATTAAATCCAGGGAATTCTGAATTAAACCTGGGTACTCAAAAATTAAACCTGGGTACCTGCGGATTAAGCCCCGATACCTGTGAATTAAACCCCGGGTACCTGCAAATTAAACCTGGGTACCTGTGATTTAAACCCAGGAACCTGTGAATTAAACCTGAGTATTTTTTAAATTAAACCTGATTATCTCTGAATTAAACCCTGGCCACTTCTGAATTAAAATCCAGGCGCTTTTGAATTAAAACCCAGATACTTGACATTTAAACCTGTGGATTAAGCCCCAAGACTTGTGTATTAAAACCAAATACCTGCGATTTAAACCTGGGTACTTTGGAATTAAACCCGGGTACATGCAAATTTTGGGTACCTGCAATTTAAACCAGACTATTTTTGAATTAGATTTAGTTATCTCTTGAGTTTAAACACAGATACCTGCGTTTTAAACCTGGGTACCTGTGACTTAAACCCGGGTACACGTGAATTCTGGGTACCTGTGAACTAAAACTCAAGTATCTGTGATTTAAACCTGGGTATTTTTAGATTAAAACTAAGTGCCTGTGATTTAAACCTGGGTATTTTAAAATTAAAACTACGCGCCTGTGATTTAAACCCGGGTACTTTTGAATTAAACTCAGTTACCTCTGAATTTAACCAGGGTACCTTTGAATTAAAACCTGTGACTTAAACCCAGGTGCCTCCGAATTAAACCCGGGTATTTCCAAATTAAAACCAAGTAGCTGTGATGTAAAACCTGGTACCTGTGATTTAAACCTGGGTATAAATGTGAACATTGGGTGCCTGTGAATTAAACCTATTTAGACTTGAATTAAACCCAGGTACCTGTGATTTAAACCCGGGAACATGTGAGTTCTGGGTATCTGTGAATTAAAACTCAAGTACCTACCATTTAAACCTGGGTATTTTTAAATTAAAACCAAGTAACTGTGATTTAAACCTGGGTACTTTTGAATTAAACTCAGTTACCTCTGAATTAAACCCGGGTACCTCTGAATTAAAATCCACTATTTAAACCCAGGCACCTCTGAATTAAACCAAGGTACTTTTGAATTAAAACCCACGATTTAAACCCAGGTACCTTTGAATTAAAACCCACGATTTAAACCCAGGCGCCTCTGAATTAAACCCAGGTACCTTTGAATTTAAACCAAGTAGCTGCAATTTAAACCCAGCTCCCTCTGATTTAAACCCGAGTACACATGAATTTGGGGGTACCCGTGAACTAAACCAGTTTAGTTTTGCATTAAACCCGGGTACCTGTGATTTAAACCCGGCTATTTAAAAATTTAAACCATGCACCTGTGATTTAAACCTGGGTGTTTTAAAATATAAACCGTGCACCTGTGATTTAAACCTGGACATGGGCGATTTAAACCCGAGTACCTTTGATTTAAACCCAGCTACCGCTGAATTTAACCTCTTTACACTTAAATTAAAACTCAGGTACCCGCCATTTAATCCCAGGTGCCTCCGCACAGCAAAACTATCGACCGCGAACTAACCTAGGCTCGGGTTTAATCGCTCCACTTTAATCACTGCTACTAATGACCGCGGTGGCCTCGTCTCTCCCCTAGACCGGACTTTTGGGGGCCTGGGGAAACATCCCAAGAAATATTTGGCCAATAAACCGAGGACAAACAGAGGGTTTGCCCTTAAATAACCCAAATCTGGGCTCCTACCAAAACTGCGCCGGGTCTAAAGCTGCCGAATCCCGGCCCAGCACCGGTGCCTGGAGCCGGGAGAAGAGCCTGAGATGCTCCCAAAGCGCCTTTGCCAACGAAATAATCCGGCCCAGGCGCTGCCAGGACGGAGTTTTGGCGTCGTTTGCACCCATTAATTGCCGATTACAACCAGTTAAACCAGAATAACCCTCTGGAGCGGCACCCAGCGCTCTCAGCACAGCACAAAACTACAATTAATTATCATCATTATTATTTTTCCCCGCCTTCAAAGCCTCTTATTTCCAGCGTTTCACCCCGTTTCCGGCAAAGAGCGACCAAATTCCCAATTATCCCTAAAATACCGTGCTCAATCGCCGGCGACACGGCAGGGAGGGAGACGTCGCAAGAGGGAAAAATGGAAATAATCCCGATTTTTGCTCTGGGAAGAGGCCGATGGTAGAGCTGCCGCCGAGAGCAAACCCGTGCGCGAGGAGGAGGAGGAAGAGGAGGAAGAAGCGGCGCTGCCGGTGATTCGAATCCATCCAAGCCGACGATTCCCTCACGTCCGCGTTGGCCTGAGTCGTCTCCCTATTTTTTTTCGTGCGATCGACCCAAGAAAAGGCAAAATTCGAGGTAGGAGAAGCCACGTCATCGACGGATGTAACCTCACGGAGGTTGACCGGCCAACGCCACCGACCGACGAGCGGTTGTTGATGGAACGGAAGGTGGTGGAGATGTTGGATCTTCCAAATTCTGAACGTTAAATCGCATTTTTTGCTTAAGCCAGGTTTAAGCGTGGCCACCACGATCCAGCCGGGAACAAGAAGGAAGACAGGAATATTTTACAAGAGCTGAACCAAAACCGCCTCGGCCACCTCGGGGTCATCACAATAAAGTCCTCGTAAAGCAACCGGACGACGTGTGGTGTCAAAAAAAGGGCTTAAAATGTCCTGAAACCTCTTAAAGCACCTTCGGAGTTCCTAAAACGCCCAAAACTGTCTTTGAAACTGTCTTAAAACCTCTTTAAAAAAGTTAAATGACTTAGAATGTCTTGAAACCATCTTAAAAGGTCTTTGAAACTGTCTTAAAATGCCCTAAAAGGTCTTTTCAATGGTCTTAAAACGTCTTTAAAGGTCTTTGAAACCATCTTAAATGTCTTAAGATGTCTTTTAAATGGTCTTAAAACCTCCTAAACTGCCTTAAAATGTCTTAAAACGTGTTTTAAACAGTCTTAAAACCTCTTAAAAGGTCTTACAACGTCTTGAAAGGTCTTTGAAAAGGTCTGAAAACACCTTAAAAGGTCTTTGAAACAGTCTTAAAATCTTCTGAAAGGTCTTAAAAGGTCTTCGAAATGGCCTTAAAACCTCTTAAAAGGTCTTAAAACATCCTGAAAGATCCTTGAAACAGTCTTAAAATGCCTTAAAACTTCTTAAAACCTCTCAAAAGGTCTTTTCAAGGGTCTTGAAAGGTCTGAAAACGCCTTGAAAGGTCTCTGAAACAGTCTTAAAACATCTTAAAATACCTGAAGAGGTCTTGAAATGAGCTTAAAACCTCTTAAAAGGTCTTAAAACCATCTTAAAAGGCAACTTCAAAGCGATTCAACGGTAACGTTGCACCGTTGGGCTGGAGAACATCTCCTGGACGTTGGGCAAAGCCCCGTGTCAAGGCGTATCTGATCAGAAAGGAGAGGCAAGAACGGTTCAGAAGGTCCAAACCCCCCGGCCTCGAGGACTAATTGAGGCAAAAAGATCGATTCTCTTAATTAAGGCCCCAACATGAACCATCTTGGGGTGGATTCAACCCCAGATGGCGACAACTCCGGAGTAGACTGAGGCGATTGGAGCCGGGATCGGTTTATTGGCCAACCTCAGTCTACGTTGGCCAAGAATCTGGCCAAGTCCGGAGAGACGCCGGAGCTGGGGAGAACCCAAGGGATGGAGGTTCTGGATGAGTTGACGTTGGCCAAGGTTGAGGTGAGGTCATAAAGAGGTGGCCATAAACTGGTGGCTCTGGTTGATGACATCGTGAAATGGAGAGAGGTTGGAGAAGGAAGTGGCCAAGAGGAGAAATCCGGCGGGTTTTGGCTTTCCCCCGTCAAGCCACGGCAGAATTTGGCACCAAATTGTTTCGTTTTCCGATTGCCAAGAGTCAACCCAAACCCTCTGCGGAGCCCTCGCAACCTCCTTCCAAAAAAAAAGTGCCGAATTCTACCAAAAATACACTAAAATTCTCCTAAATCCTATCGAAATACACAAAATTCCATTAAATTCTATTCAAAATGAATCCAAATTCTATTAAAATGCACTAAAATTCTCCTAAATCCTATTGAAATACACAAAATTCTGTTAAATTCTATTCAAAATGAATCCAAATTCTATTAAAATGCACTAAAATTCTCTTAAATCCTATCAAAATACACAAATTCTATTAAATTCTATTCAAAATGCATGGAAGCTCTACTAAAAATATACTAAAATTCTTACATTCCATTAAAAATACATTAAAATTCAATTAAAATCTATTAAAAATGCACTGGAATGCTCTTAAATTCTAGTACGTGATTAAAAATACGCTATAATGCCATACATTCTATAAAAATAAAAATTCTATTAAAAAGATGTGAAAATATATTCAATCTGTTAAATAGACATGAAAATTTTACTAAATTCCACTAAAATTTGATTAATTTATATGATAAATACATTAAAATGCACTAAAATTCTATTAATTTATGTGAAAAATACATTAAAATTCTATTTAATTCCACTAAAATTCTATTAGTTTATGTGAAAATACATTTAAATTCTACTGAATTCCACTAAAATTCTATTATGTGAAAAATACATTAAAATGCTATTAAATTCCATTAAAATCCACTAAAATTCTACTCAATTATATGAAAAATACATTACAATTCTATTAGATTCCATTGAAATTCACTAAAATTCTATTAATGTGAAAAATACATTAAAATTCTAGAATTCTAAAATTCTATTAGGTGAAAAAAAATTAGAATTCTATTCAATTCCACAAAAATTCTATTAAATTTACGAAAATACATTAAAATTCTACTAAATTCCTTTAAAACTAAAATTATATTACGTGAAAAATACATTAAAACTCTATTAAATTCCACAAAAATTCTATTAAATTATACAAAAATACACTAAAATTCTACTAAATTCCTTTAAAACTCACTAAAATTCTATTTATGTGAAAAATACATTAAAATTCTATTAAATTCCACAAAAATTCTCAATTCTCTTAAAAATACATTAAAATTCTCCCAAATTCCATCTAACTGACATTAAAATCCCCTTAAATGCCACTAAAATTCCCTTCAATTCCATGAGGGTCACGTGACCGCAGGTAAAGACGCTCCCTGGATCCGGCCTCCGCCCGTGTCCCAACTAAATCCCTCCCTCAGGAAGCGCCGGGAATGCCGCCAACGCCGGCTTAAAGCCAAATCCCACCAATCCCGCTTTATTTTGGGGGCTTCTTTCATGATGTGGGAGCTTCCGGCCCCTTTTCCCGGCGCGTCCAACCCTGCCGCCGGAAATCGATCCCTGTCCTTTTATAGCAGGAAATTCCGCGTTTCCCAAGTCTGGCCGGTGACGTAGGCCCGGCTTAAGCGGACCAGCCCTCTGTGACGTCATAAACCCCGCCCCTGAGGCGGGAACGCCGGCACCGAACGTGGAATCATTCGGGAAAACGCCCAAACACCAAAGGAGGAGCCGAGCTCCGCGGCGGCCATTTCAGAAGCAAGAGATTTGGTTACATCTCAAATTGAAGTCGGAATGCCGGGTTTTCCCTCAAAATCTGTGAAATAAAGACTTGGAAACATCAAACCCTGTTTCCACCACGTTCTCCACGAGCGGCGCCGATGACAACGCTCCCAACCTCTCCTCTGGGGGGAAGAAAAACGGCGGTTTTGGTTAAAACAACGGCGCTAGGCCGCCAAGCGGCCGCCATTTTGTTGCTCCCGCTCTTGAGCTCGGCGCAGAAAAACCGACCGCAAAACCATCGCGTTGAGCTTCCGAAACCACCAGGGTTGGGGTTGGCAGCAGCAAGAGGAAGAAAATAATAATTAAAAGACCGAGCCAGGAATAAAAACAAATTTATTTCTCCAGAAGCCAGGCCTAGGACTGGTCTAACCTGTTTCTGAATCTTCGCTGTCGGAGGAGCTGGACTCGCTGGTGCTCTCCGACTCGGAGGAGGAGAAGCCCTTCATCTTGGAGGAGCCAGCGATGACGTCCACCTTCTCCGCTGCAAGGGGACAACAGGATGGCGTCATGAGCGGATCGATTAAAAGCTTGAGTCCTGCCCTCCTCCCAAACTGGCCACGTAGAGACACCAGATCTACAGTGTCCAGGTTCTCCTGGAGCTGGGCCCAGCTTTAATACCATGGATCTGCCCATGTCTAGTGCTCAACACAACCATAGAAACATCAAATTGGTTGGGTTGGGAAGGACCTTGGAGCTCCTAGAGGCCAACTGTTCCCCCAGCTCTGCCAGGGCACCACCCAACCAGGGCCCTCAGAAGCACATCTCCAGGGCTTGGAAAGCCCTCCAGGGATGGGGACTCCAGCACTGCCCTGGGCAGCTCCTGCCAACCCTT
>JAVSBS010017258.1:0-16310 GCA_033124195.1 Coracias cyanogaster | reverse complement strand
AGGGAGTTGTGGAGAGCGAGAAGGTCTCTCCTGAGCCTCCTTTGCTCCAGGCTGAACCCCCCCCAGGTCCCTCAGCTGCTCCTCACAACTTCTCCAGCCCCTTCCCCAGCTCCGTGGCCCTTCTCTGGCCACGCTCCAGCCCCTCAAGGTCCTTCTGGGTGTGAGGGGCCCAGCCCTGACTCCAGGGTTGGAGGTTGGGGCTCCCCAGTGCCCAGTCCCGGGGCTCATCCCTGGTCACCATTTCTAAAAACCCCTCATGTTTTGGGGCAGGAACTACCCAAACTTGTTAATTGTGGTTCTACGACGGGGCTGACCTGGAGGTGCTGCTGTTGCTGTTGCTCTTCTTGGCCTTCTTGGATGGTGGCTCCTTGGCTTTGCTCTTCTTGGCCTCTTCCAGCTCCTCCTTCTTTTTGTGCTTCTCCTTCTTCTTCTCCTTCTTGTCCTTCTCCTTCTTCTTTGGTTTGTTCTGCTGGGGCTGGGACAGGGCCGCCAGCTGCTCGTGCACGGCCTTCAGCTGGGAGCACAAACGCCAAGGTCAAGATGTCTCCTCCCTCCTCCGCATCCATTAACATTTTCCTCCATCCCGGAAAACGCTTCCTGGGGCTTTCCCTGGCCATGACGTCACATCTTGCAGCTCCTCAACGTTGGATACGGGAGCGGTGACCATGGCGGGGGGATGGAGGTGACACCTCCGGGGGGTTTCTCCTCACTGAGGTGCTCCAGCCCCTGCGCTCAGGAAGCTCCCAAGTGTCCTGACCAGCCCGAGTCCTGCCTGATCCCAAGGGTCCTGCCCGCTCCGGAGTGTCCTTCTGAATCCCAAGTGTCCTGCTCCTGAGTGTCCTGCTCCCAAGGGTCTGGCCTGATCCCAAGTGTCCTGCTCACTCTGGAGTGTCCTCCTCAATCCCAAGTGTCCTGCTCACCCTGGAGTGTCCTCCTCAATCCCAGTGTCCTGGTCACCCTGGAGTGTCCTCCTCAATCCCAGTGTCCTGCTCTCAAGTGTCCTGCTCACCCTGGAGTGTTCTCCTCAATCCCAGTGTTCTGCTCACCCTGGAGTGCCCTCCTCAATCCCAAGTGTCCTGCTCCCAAGTGTCCTGCTCACCCTGGAGCGTCCTCCTCAATCCCAAGTGTCCTGCTCACCCTGGAGTGTCCTCCTCAATCCCAGTGTCCTGCTCCTGAGTGTCTTGCCCATTTCTGAGTGTCCTTATCCCAAGTATCCTGCTCGATCCCAAGTGTCCTGCTCCCTGGTGTCCTGCCTGTCCCCAAGCATCCTGTCCAATCCCAAGTGTCCCACTCCCAAGTGTCTTGCCCATTCCCGAGTGTCCTGCCTGATCCCAAGTGTCTTGCACACTCTGGAGCATCCATCCTCCCCATTCCCAAGTGTCCTGCTCCCTAGTATCCTGCTTGATCTCAAGTGTCCTGCTCCAGAGTGTCCCACTCCCGAGTTTCCTGCCCACTCCCAAGGGTCTCGCCTGATCCCAAGTGTCCTGCTCAATCCCAAGTGTCCTACTTGATCCCAAGTGTCCTGCCCGATCCCAACTGTCCTGCTCACTCAGGAGTGTCCTCCCCATTCCCAAGTGTCCTGCTCCTGAGTGTCCTGCCTGAACCCAAGTGTCCTGCTCAATCCCAGGCGTCCCATTCCCAAGTGTCCTGCTCTTCCGAGTGTCCTGTTCCCAAGTGTCCTGCCCTTTGGAACCATCTCGTTGTGTCCCACAAGGAAGAACCACCCTGAGAAGCACCAATTCCGTCGCGCTTCCCATGAAAACTCCTGATTTTGGAGCACTCTGCAGCTGACGGCCACCGAGGTGACACTGAAGGACCCGTTGGCCAACTGTTGGCCACCCGCAGAAGGACCTGTTGGCCACCCGCAAAAGGACCCACTGGCCACCCAGAGAATGACCCGTTGGCCATCCACAGAAGGACCCGTTGGCCACCCGCAGGAGGACCCGTTGGCCACCTGCAGAAGGATCCACTGGCCACCTGCAGAAGGACCCACTGGCCACCCGCAGAAGGACCCACTGGCCACCCACAGAAGGACCCGTTGGCCACCCGCAGAAGGACCCGTTGGCCACCCCCAAGGCACGGTGCCGGGCGCGGTACCTGTTCCTGGAGCTCCGCCAAGCGCTGAGCTCGCTCCTCCTCGGAGTCGTCCGAGGAGCTGTCGCTGTCGGAGGAGCTGTCGCTGCTGCTGTCGCTGGACGAAGGGGGAGCCACCTTGGTGGGAGGTGGCACCACCACTGGAGAAGAAGCTGGAATCACAGGTTCTTCTGGTTCATCCGGCATCTTGGCGAAGCGCATCTCGAAAACGTCCTGGAAAGACAAGGGAGAACAAGGCGCGGTTTGGCAGGAGCTGGGAATGACCAGCGCGGTTGGGATCTCCAGGGTGTTCCCTATGGATTTGGGGTCTCTACCGACGCCGCGTGTCCCAGAGAAGATCATCTCCCCAAAATTCCGAGTCCGCTTGGAATTCTGACCACCTCCAAGATGGTTTGGGGGCAAAAACTGCCCGGCGAGAAGGACAAGACTCACTGAAAAGCTGCACCAACCAGGTTCTTGAGATCTTCTCCATCACCTTGGGGGTCAGGCTAGACCTTTAGAGGTCCCAATCCAAAGCATTCCATGATTCTTCCGCAGTGGATTCGGGGAGAGCTCAGGGCAGGAATGGCGGCCGCAGCTCCAGGGCTACAACCCCCGGATCTTCCCAACCTGTGTCCCGTGATGGAACCTTGATGGAGGACGCTTCCCGTTGTCCTCACGAGCGAGGGACGCGGGGCCGGCGTCATTCCCGCCACCCAGCGGTGGGAAAACCCTTTTGTATCCCAAAGTCCGGAAGGAAAATCCACCTTCACTGAAAGCCGAGACATGGCAGAGGCGGCGTGGACCCCGGTTGTGTCTAGAACCGGTTCTACTTAGACGCCGGTTGTGTCTCAGTCCTGGTGATATTTAGACCCTGGGTGTGTTGAGAGCTCGGTTGTATCTCGAGCTGGTTGTACTTAGGCCCTGGTTCTGTTTAGACCTTGGCTGTACTTAGACCCAGGTTGTGTCTAGACCATGGCTGTACTTAGACCCAGGTTGTGTCTAGGCCATGGCTGCATTTAGACCCTGGTTGTGTCTAGACCCCAGCTGCATTTAGAGCTGGTTGTACTTAGACCCAGGTTGTCTTTAGACCTCTATTGTATTTAGACCTTGGTTGTATTTAGAACCCAGCTGTATTTAGACCCCAGTTGTATTTAGATCTAGTACTTAGACCCTGGTTGTGTTTAGACCTTGGTTGCATTTAGACATTGGTTGTGTCTAGACCCCTGTTGTATTTAGAGCTGGTTGTATTTAGACCCTGGTTGTGTTTAGACTGCGGTCGTATTTAGACCTCGCTTGTATCTAGACCTCCGTTGCATTGAGACCCCGGCTGTATTTAGACCCAGGCTCTATTTAGAGCTGGTTGTATTTTGACCCTCATTATATTTAGACCCCGACTGTATTCAGACCACGGTTGTGTCTACAGCCGGTTGTGTTTAGATCCCAGCTTTACTTAGACCCCAGTTGTATTTAGAGCTGGTTCTATTTAGACTGTGGTTGCATCTAGACCCTGGTTGTATTTAGGCACTGGTTGTATTTAAACCCTGATTGTATTTAGGCGCTGGTTGTATGTAAACCCTAGTTGTATTTAGACCCCGTTTTATTTAAAGCCTGGTTGTATTTAGACCTCGACTGTATTTAAACCCTGGTTGTCTTTAGGCCCTGGTTGTATTTCAATCCCGGTTGTATTTAGAGCTGGTTGTATTTAAACCCCGGTTGTATTTAAACCCTAGCTGTATTTAGGCTCTGGTTGTATTTAGACTCTGCTTGTATTTAAACCCTGGTTGTATTTAGGCCCTGGTTCTATTTAAACCCTAGTTGTATTTAGAACCCAGCTGTATTTAGGCCCTGGTTGTCTTTAGACCCCGGTTGTATTTAAACCTTGGTTGTATTTAGACCTCCATTGTATTTAGAATCTGGTTGTATTTAGACCCCAGCTGTATTTAGGCCCTGGTTGTATTTAGGCCCCGGTTGTATTTAGAGCTGGTTGTAACTAGACCCTGGTTGTATTTAGACCCCGGTTTATTTAAAGCCTGGTTGTACTTAGACTCTGGCTGTATTTAGACCCCAGCTGCACTTAGGCCCGGCTTGTACTTCCACCCTGGCCCGACGGACAGACTCCGAGCGTTCCTCGTTTCCCGGAGGAGGAACCAGCACCTCCTGCATCCCGAGGTGCCACCTCGTGAAGGCCGAAGCCCTCAGAGACAAACCCACCAGGGGGTTTTGCACCTCCTCCAAGGCCAGACCTGAAAAAGGGCCCGATTCGCCCGATTTTAGGCGCTGAGAAGTTGGGCGCCTGTTTCTGAGGCGGTGACTCAGGAGAGTCAGAGGATCCTCCCCCAAGGAGCTCCAGGCGACTCCAGCAGTGGTGTTCCCTTTGGACCATCCAAAGGTGGCACAAGCACCACGTCCAGCTCTTCAACCACGAGCCCTGGAGAAGTAGAAGAGACCTTCTCCTCCTGCCCCAAGGCTGGACTTTGGGCCTATCGTTCCCGTTTCATCTGCATGTTGTCCACGTCCTGGGCACGCGGCTGAGACATGAACCCACCAGGGCATCATGGAGGAGGAAGTTCTTCCTGCTGAGGGTGGTGAGAGCCTGGCCCAGGTCACCCAGGGAAGCTGTGGAGGCTCCATCCCTGGAGGTGTCCAAGACTAGGTTGGTCGGGGCTTGGAGCAACCTGCTCTAGTGGGAGATGTCCCTGCCATGGCAGGGGGCTTGGAGCAAGATGACCTTGAAGGTCCCTTCAAACCCAAACCATCTGATGATTCCATGATTTCCAAGCCCAACAGAAGGTAGATATGAACCTCATCCAAAGTCCTCCAACAAATGGAACACCAAAACATGGTTTCACCCATCGCACAACCGCAGGAGCCACGTTTCCCTTCCAGCTCTTCCTGTTCAGGCTCATCCTCACGACCCCCGTTGGTCTCTCCCTGACCACGACCACGTTGCTCGTCCACCTTCGTCCTCCAACACCGGGCTCCATTTCTTCCTCCTCAGCCACCTCCTGCCTTTCTCCAGGGCTTTTTTCCCCACCTTTCCCAGGCCCTCTGGACCTCGTTTGGCTGCTTCCATCTGCTGGTGGAACATCCTCGGCTCCATTTGTTGACTCTGGGCTTCAATTTCAGAGGAAGAAGAAAACCCGGGAGGAACCCGCGGGATCTGGGAGCTCCTCGGGCACAGGTGGGGATTTGTCACCGATTGGTTGCTCTTAATGAGTGTTTACGACCTAATTATTGCTCCTCAGGAACTGGAAAGTCCGGTTCTTGAGGAGCTGGAGAAGACAACATCCCCCTCTCCACCTACCCCTTAGTTTGAGTCTCCAGGCTCAGCAATAAAACCTTTCTGGGGTTTTGGATACTAATTAAGTCTTTTAATTAACAGCAAGACTCATTAATGTGTGAGTTTAATTATTGGCTCTGGAGCACTTGGGTTACCAGAAGCTGTAGGTCTCGGAAGGATCCCCCACAAGCCCTCCTGGAATGGCTGGAGGAGAAGACCCTGTGGTCATGAGTTAATGAAGGCCTTGTTAATGAGCTAATTAACACCTTGTCAATCAGGGATTCTCTGCTGTGGGTTGTAGGTCACCCCACCCCTGACCTGCCCTCGCTCCACCAAATGTAACCCCAAAAAACTCTTCCAAGAGCTGGTGTGAGGCCTAAAAATCCCCCCAAAACCATCTTCTGATGACCCAAGAAGGTCTCCCTGGAGCCTTCTCCAGGCTGACCAAGCCCAACTCTCCCAGCAGAGCTTCCACCCTCCCATCATCTCCGTGGCCACCACACATTCCCACCTTGAGTTTCTTCACAAATCATTAACCCACGGCGG
The DNA here is from genome assembly GCA_033124195.1 of Coracias cyanogaster. Classification (NCBI taxonomy): domain Eukaryota; kingdom Metazoa; phylum Chordata; class Aves; order Coraciiformes; family Coraciidae; genus Coracias; species Coracias cyanogaster. The sequence continues at coordinate 10,408 of JAVSBS010017258.1, read as the reverse complement.
GGTTATCGACCTCCCTGAGCTCAGTTTTAGAAGCCTTCAGGATTAAACCCAAGCTCTTGAAGGACACCTCAACGTCTTCCATCAAGAACCAGGCTCAAGGTGAACATCTAAACCCAACTCTCCTCCTCAAGCCAGGTCAACCACAACAATTACAATCCTCTACTCAAAGACCGAGCCTAAATCCATCTCCCTTTAAGCCAGGCTTTGTCAGAAGCACGTTTTGGGTCCTGACCCTTCCCCGCCGGCCTCACTCCACCGCCCCCACGCTGCCCCGTGGCCTCGTTCCTCCCCAGCCCACGTCCATAGATACCGAGAGCACGAGCGCTCGCCGGCGCATTTTTCCGGCGCTATCCATAGTCCGCAGGCTCCCGAACGGCCCGAGAAACCCAACGGGATCCGAGGTAGGAAAGGACGAGCCAAGGTCAGACCAAAAATAGCCGATAATGAGAGAAGACGCCAGACGAGTGGGAGAAATGCCGTGAAAACCAGCCCGAGATGGAGAAAAACGTCGATGAAACTCAGTGCGACGGTGAAACCGGGGACAAGCGAAGCTGCTGGGCCCAGAAGACGATGTCACATCCCGCCCAGGACCTCCCAGTCCTTCTAGGTTGGATTAAGAGGCCATAATAAAGGTCATTTTTCCCATTTTTACACCTTATCCCTCTTTTTTCCCGCCCCATCCCAGCGAGCCCAGGAGCAGAGGCCGCCTTTGAAGGTGGGAAATGGAAATAAAAAGGTTGAAGGTTGTGGTGCCGAGCAGCACCACACCCCCCCTCTGCTCTTATTCCCCCCCAGGAGCCAGATTGTTCCCAAATTAACTCTAATTACACCCCAATTCCAGAGGAAAGGATCCTGCCGGGGGGCTGGGAGCAGCGGAAAGTTGGGAATTAGCTCCTTCAATACACCAAAACTAACGGCGCTGGTTGGTTGGGAGCCGGCAGCGAAGCTCAGCCCCCGGTTTTGCCGCTCCCGGAACTGGAGCGAGACGACGCTCCTGGGATTGGTGTCACTCCGGTTTCACTCCGATGTGCCGGAAGCCCATCCCCAAATCCCACCGAAAACATCTAGGGTGACCTTAAATTTCAGGGAATTATCATCCAGGGCGCTCTCGTTTTCCCTGCTTCCTCAGGAAGGGAGGAAACGGAGGCGAGGGCAGCGAGCAGCGGGATTCACGGGATTAGGGAATTGATTTAAAAAGGAGGGATTAAAATGGATTTCTTCCGATTTTCCAGCTTTAAGTGGGAAATTAGCACCTACCGGAGTCGCTCAGACCCTTCACGGCCAAAGAATCCAGGCAAAACCCACCTGGAGCCACCGAGTTCCACCAAACCGCGCCTGGGCTCCGTTTATTAGAGTTTCACCTTCCCTAAAAAGCTCCTTTGGGATAATCTGATCCCAAACCACGATCCCGACACCCGTCGTTAACGGGGAGGCACCAGGAGCAGCCCAAGCTCCTGCTTTTGAGGCAGAAACGGGATCGGGATTTCCCGCGAGCAGGGCGGGGGGGTTCGGAGGAACCTCCGGACGCTGGTTCCGGGTCCTCGATACGGCGCCGGTTCCGAATCCCGAGGAATTGGCGGTTCCAGCGGCTCGACGCTGCGATGCCGGGATGTTTTGGCAACGGGATTGCTGCGGATTTCATCAGAACGCTCCACGGGAGGACACGAGCTCTCCCTGCCTTTCCCCGGAGCTGCGGGATAACCGGATAAACCGGCCGTGGCAGAGGATCGGCAAAGCCGGGCCGGTGGGAGCGGAGAGATCCTGCGTGCCCGGCTCGCTAAAAACCGGAGCCATTTAGCGCTCCCGGGATTTTTACGGCTCTTTTCAGGGAGTTTAGGGACAAAATGAGGCGCGTTGAGCTCAGGGAAGCTGGACCTAAGAGGACAAGCAGCCGCAGCGATTATTTAGGACCGGTTTTAACAAAGCCACCCACCCAGCCTTATTGTATCGAGGCTCTATTCGCTCTCAGACCAGCGAGATGTGGAGTAAAACTTTAAGCCGGGCTTAAAGTTTCAGGAGCAAATAGGCCGAGCTGAACAGAGGCTGAGCCGAGAAAAACTTCCTGCCCCAGGGATATGCTTTTTTCAGGGTTATTCCGCTCGCTTTGGGTGACCTGAAGGAGGTATTAATTAGCATCAGGAGGGTGATTAAGAAGCGTCTCCTGATTTTCCAAGAAGGGAAGCGCTGCGGAAACCTGGCTTTGTTAGTCCTGAGTGAGGTTTTAACTGCAAAACACCGGGAAAAAAGCAGGATGACAGGAGCTTTGCACCCCAAAGGCTAAATTCTGAGCCCACGTAGGTGGCCCGGCTGATTTTTTTTATCCTTGCGACCTTAATTTGGGAAGTTTTGAGGCCATGAAAGCTCATTTTCCAGGCGTGACGGAGCCCAGGGCTGCGCTGGAAGAAGAACCGGGGATCGGAAAATGAAAATTTCGTTCCCCAGGAGGCGTCGCAAAAGGGTTCGGAGCAAGAGGAGGCCCCAAAAACATCCAAATTCCGACCCCGGGGAGGCACAACCCGAGTTATTGGGTGGTCGGTGACCAGCGATGGGCGGATCCGCCCCTGTCCCGGGGCAAGATCGCCCTGATTCTGCTAAAATTAAGTGGTTTTGGGGTAAAACGATCTTACCTAAGGTTGAGATCTACCCCAAGGGGAGGAAGTTGCGCCGGTGGCTCCAGCAAAAAGAGGTGGGGGAAAAGTGTTGCTTGCTCAGCGCCGCTTCCATCCTTTTTTAACCCAAAAGTGGCCCCTGAGACCGCGGTACCTGCGGAGTCCTTCCCTACGGAGCTCCAGAAAGTCCTGGAGCGGGAATAAACCAGCACCTGCGGGTTGAGCGTCTCCAGAAACACGGATTTTATTATAAAATCCATCAAACTGCACGTTTCTGAGGCAAACGTCAGCTCCTCCCGCTCACGCTGTAGAAAATCAACCGCAAACCCCTCAAGTTTTCAGCTAACGCCTCAAAGATTCCAATTTTCCCCCCAAAATCCCACCTCCCTGCTCCGCCGCGGCGTTCCCGCTCCTTTTATCCGCAAGGATTCGCCGACGGAGGAGGGAAAACCCCCAACCCAACAGCGTTTATGCGACGACGCTTCGTTACATCGTTTATCGCGGCTCCTTCCGATGAGAAACTTCAGGATAATTCATCCGACGCTCCGTGATCCCGCCGGATGATCGCGCCGGGATCAATCAGCCCCGGCGTGGTTTTAATTAGCAGCTCTGACATCATCGCAGCTGCTTCTCCTCTTGGATCCGGGCGGTTAAAGCCGAGGCGCTCGCCGATAATAACGAAACGAAGCTGCCGCGATATTGTCCCAGAGTCTCGAATGGCCCAAGGAGCCAGGTTCGTTAAACATCTAACTGCTTAATTACGCCTCGATCCTGCCCCTCTGGGGCAGCTCTGGAGTCCTCAGCGCAGGAGAAACATGGACCTGGTGGAGCGGGGCCAGAGGAGGCCCCAGAGATGATGGGAGGGTGGAACCTCTGCTGGGAGACCAGGCTGGGAGAGGTGGGCTTGGTCAGCCTGGAGAAGAGAAGGCTCCAGGGAGACCTTCTTGGGGCTTAGAAGAAAGCTGGGGAGAGAGTTTTGAGCAGGGCCTGTTGGGACAGGACAAGGGGAGATGGTTTGAGACTAAAAGAGGGAGATTTAGGTGAGAGAGAAGGAAGGAATTGTTGGTGCTGAGGGTGGTGAGAGCCTGGCGCAGGCTGCCCAGAGAGGTGGTGGCTGCCCCATCCCTGGAGCCATCCCAGGGGAGGTTGGCCGGGGCTGGGAGCAACCTGCTCTAGGTGCAGATGTCCCTGCTCCCTGCAGGGGTTGGACAGAGGAGCTCTGAAGGTCCCTTCCCACCCAAAACATTTGATGGGTCAATGACCCTGTATCAGCTGCTTTCCTGCAGCCTTGGACTCGCCCCGTGTGAGCCCTGGGGAGGGAAGGGACCATCCTGGTGCGCAGGAGCTCCCCTGGCCAACCCTTGCACAAGTGAATCGCCAGCGTGACGTTCTCCTAACGCTCTCCTTGTATCCTCACAGGACATGCTGACGATGCTGGGAGACCAAGGCCCCAACTACAACAACGAGGAGTTCCCCGAGTTGAACATATTCCCTTCTTTTTCAGAATAAAATCAGGCAGGGGGAAGCCAAGTCGAGCTCTCTAATACCCACGTGTAAAGGAAAACACCCAAGTCTTTTTTCCAAAGACTGCTGAACTTTCTAAACACTTCCGACCTTCTGGAGGCAAAACTCTGCCCAACAGCCTGGAGGACGCACAGACGGATGGACGGTGGCCTTTGGGGCACCTCCTCCTCGCGGCGCTGGCCTGGCCGGCGACTCTTCGCCCGCGGGTTCCAGGACTCGAGTGCTGCCGGAGCACGAAGGGGGAACACGAAGGCCCCGTGGCCGGGGCTGGTCCCACGGAGGGTTCCTCTCTGGCTTCCAGGCAGCGCCTCCAAACTCCTGAGGTGGCTTTTAACTGTTTTTATTTCAAAGCTTCTTTTTCTATAAAACACCAATTATTGTAACTTTTTCAATACGGGAAGGAACCCTTCCAGGCATTGCGTTATCCGCGGATACCTCCGGTCCGGAGGGTGCCTGTGGGAGGATCCTTGGCGTGAGCTGGCAGCGGAGGCCTGGCCGGCTTTGGAGGGCTCTTGGCAGCGTCTCCGGGGCTTTCTCTGGAGATTCCCATCTTGGGAGGCGTTGGGATCCCGTCTGAAGCGTGCAATGAATTGGAGCCTCCAGCCGGCGGGACTTGTCGGCTCCCTCAGGGCCTGGTCGGCTCAACGACGGGATATTACGAGCCATAAAAACACTCTCTTGTGTCCCCTTGTCCTCTGCACGTCCGTTGAGCAGCCGGTGGCTTCCACACCACCAGGAACCCACGTCCCAACAGCTGCTTCCTCACGGCAAAACCAGCGCCCGGGCGGGTTGACCACATCGGGATCTCCTCCCTCGCCGAGCAGCGGCGCGTTCGGTGCTCTCGGGCTCGCCGTCTCCTTCAAGAAAACTCCGCGTCACGCCGTGACCACGTTGCCAAATCACAACACGGAGGAGAGCTGGGAAGAGGGGGAGCAGTGGGACTTTTTTTTTTATATATATATATATATATAATTTTTTTTTTTTAAATTTTAAACCTTGACTTTGAATCTTTTGGCTTCTTCGGTGGAAAAAACCCGCGGCCAATCTCGCTCTCCTCAGGGTGCGCAGGGGCTGGAGGAACAGTCGCATCCCTCCTGGCGCGGCCTGCCTTCAAATCCAACGGGAAAATCGCTCCTTGCAGAGTCTCGCTTGGAAGGAAACTTGGCACCAGCGGGGCCGGGGAAGGACACGAAGCTCTCCTGGAAGCCTGGGCGTGTTTTGGGTGCCCGGGCGGTGGAATCGCCGGCGCTCGGTGCTGCCGCGACGCGGGAGATGCTCCAGAGACGTCACGGGCAGGTGACATCGTGCGGGGAAGATTCTGGAGGGTTCGTGTCTTGGTGCTTCCAGTGACCTACAGAGGTTCCTTGTGGTGGTGGAGCAGAAAACGTTCCTACTTCTGTTGGGAAAATTCAGATTTGAAGGGTTTTCTTCTCACTGTGGAAAGGTGGGAGCTCCCCAGGCAGGAGCTGGGAATCATCCCATGATCCATCCCCGTCCTGCCCTGGGAAACTGGTTCCAGCCCCCTTGGGCTCCCCAGCAGCTTGGCCCGGCCTGGAGCTGGGGGGTTTCTCAGGCTTGGAGAAGACGTTTGTGAAGCGGGGAGCTGTGACCAGCCCAGGGGCGGGCGAAGGAGCAGCGCTGGCCTGCGCCGTCCTCACCCCACCTCACCCAGGAGACCTCCCCTTGCCACAGAAATCAAGGCCTGGGGAACTCGACCTTTGGGAATCACCAGCTCCGTGTCCTTCAGCGCTGGAGCTCCGTCCTGCCCATGGTGCTTCAACCCCCCTGAGCCCACCAGGACCTGGGGCTGAGAAGTGACAACTCCAGGTCTGGTGGCCCCAGAACCCGCCTCTCCCTGAGCCCTGGGGGTGACGCTGCGGCCCCAACCATGATCTTGAGGTGGATGATTCGATCTCCTGGAGAAAAGAAACCATCGGGAGCAGCGTGTGAAGGCCCAACGTGGTGGGAAAGCTCAGCGGGGTGGAGGACGAGGACTGGGGAGGGGCTGGGGGGCTCTGGGCCTGTCCCCACGGGGCTTGGGGGACACAGGACCGAGCTGTCCCATCCCGTTTTGATAATTGTGTCATTTTTCAGTGTGGGGGGGGTTCTTTTATTGTACAATCGGGGTGGACAAAACCAAACTCTCCTCCCTGTGGGGGTTGTTTTGGGCCCGGGGCTCCCTCTGGGCACAGGAGTCGCAGCTGATGACATGTAGCAGAGATTTTACAACAAGATATTTTCCCTTTTTCCAAGCTTTGTCTCATTTCTGCCTCTCCCGTAGACACTTGCCCACCACTCCCCGTCCTCACCACCCTGGGCTGGACACCTGCCCGCTGCCTTCCTCCCCTCCTCCTCCTCGTGGTGACCCACATCTGCAGCCCGAGTTCTCCTCAAGCTGGAGAGCGGGTCCAGCTTTGTCCTCCCGTGGCCCCAGCTCCGCTTCCTTCCCCGCTGCCCCTGACCCATCTCTGGCTCCACTGCCAGGAACCGAGGCTCCGTTTCTGGGCTCCTCGCCGCCGGGTCATGCGCGGCCCAGTCAGGGCCCCGTGCTCCGGGTGACGAGTCCTCGGGTGAGCCCCGGCCTGACTCAGCAGCCGGGCAGGGTGAGGTCACGGCCAGGGCCCGGGTCCTGCTGCCCAGGACCCTGCGGTGCCACCGCTGACGTGGGTGTAGTTCAGAGGTGGCCCCAACCTGCAGCCGCCCCTTGGTGCAGCTCCCACCCCTGTAGCCCTCCTTGCACCCACCCGCAGCTGGAGGATGATGATGGTGGTGGTGGTGATGATGATGGTGGTGGTGATGATGATGATGATGTCCCCAGCGTGTCTGGGACAGGAGTCTGGTGCCACCGGGACCTTCCGAGCAGTGAACAAGGTTTTCTGACTCCTCACGGCGTGACCCGGTGCCAGTCACCGCAGAAAGCACCGTCTGGCCCCGCTTGTCCCGGTGCTGCCGGGGGCTGGGGACGAGCCTGGAACGGGGCCCGGGGGTGGCGGGGGCAGCAGGGCTGGGTTGGGGACGTTGGGGACACTGGTGAGGTCCTGTCTTCTGCTCCGGGTAGCTCACAGTGACCTTGTGTGGATAAGGAGGGTCTAATCCTGCCTCTCCTGAAGCAAGTGGGTGCTCAGCCGTCCCTGGATGCAGGAGAGGAGCAGGAGCGTGACCGCAGGGCAGGACTCGGGGCCAAAGGGAATGGCCCAAGGGTGGGATGCTGGGGCAGGAGAACATCTCAGGGCAGGAGAATGTCCCAAGGGTGAGGTGCTGGGGCAGGAGAACATCCCTGGGACAATGAGGTGACCCTGGGGCAGGATGCTGGAGCAGGAGGATGTCCTGGGGCAGGAGATGTCCCCAGAGAAAGATGCTGGGGCAGAACATCTCCAGGGCAGGAGGATGTTTCCAGGGTGGAGTGTCAGCATAGGAGGACACCCCAGGGCAGGAGAATGTCCCAAGAGGGGGATGGTGGGGCACAGAACATCCCTGGGACAAAGAGGTGACCCTAGGGCAGGATGCTGGGACAGTAGGACGTCCTGAGGCAGGAGAATGTCCCCAGGGTGGGTTGCTGAGGCAGGAGAACATCCTGGGGCAGGAGAACGTTCCCAGGGTGGGATGCTGAGGCAGGAGATGTCCCCAAGGGTGAGATGCTGGGGTAGGACGCTGTCCCCAGGGTGGGGGACACTCATGGGGCAGGAGATGTCCCCAGGGTTGGGAAGCTGGGGCAGGAGGACATCCCAGGGGCAGAAGGACATCCGTGGGGCAGGAGAACATCCCAGGGGCAGGAGGACATCCCAGGGGCAGGAGAACATCCCCGGGGCAGGAGGACATCCCCGGGGCAGGAGATGTCCCCAAGGTTGGGAAGCTGGGGCAGAAGGACATCCCCGGGGCAGGAGAACATCCCTGGGGCAGAAGGACATCCGTGGGGCAGGAGAACATCCCTGCAGCAGGAGAACATCCCCGAGGCTCCAGCAGCCCCCGGGCCGGGGCTGACTCAGCTTCAGTCCCGCAGCACCACGTGAAGCCGGGAGGCAGCGGCTGCCGCCCCCCCACCCCAGCTCCTCCATCCCACCTCCGGCTCCTCCCTCCCTCCCTCCCGCCCCGGGCAGACCCAGCCTCTTTCCAGCTGTTTCGGAACTTCCTCAATCCAGCGGCAATAAAAGAGCCGCGGCCGCGGGACCCGCAGCCCCCGGCCCAGGCTGCGCCCGCACCGCGCCCGGTAAGAGCCTGGGCGGGGGGCGAGGGACCCGCCGAGGCCCCGCTGGGGCTGGGGAGCCGGGGGGGGGGCTTTTCCCCTGGGAATCGCATCCCGGTGGGAGCTGGGGGGGGGGAATAAGGTCCCGTGTGAAACGTCGGGATCCGAAGCGTGGAAGGGGAAACTGAGGCACGGGGCGATGGGCGCCCCGACCTTAGGGTCTGCTGGGAATGCGGGTGCTGGGGGCGAGTTGGGGGGGGGGCAGGACGCCCGGGTCCCCCACCTGAGGTGCAGCCCCTGCACCCCCAAAGTTGGGTTCCCCAGGAGCCGGGAACGGGCCCGCGACGGGAGCCGCTGCCCCGGCCCTCGCGCTGCCTGTGCCCGGCCAGCGCTGCCCGCAACGGGGGGGCCCAGCTCTACAGCGGGGTGGGCAGGAGGTGACCGGCTCCAAAATGGGGCGAGCAGGGGGTCCCGGCCCCCAAATGGGGCGAGCAAGGGGTGCTGGCCCCAAGGTGGGCTGGGCAGGAGGTGCTGGTTCCTAAGCCTTGGAGATGGGGTGGCTCTGGGGTCCTGGGCTCTCCCAGGGTGGCTCTGGGGGAGCTCTTGGTGGCTCAGGGGTGGGCAGAGGGTCCCCCATGGCTTGGAAATGGGGTGGACGGGGGGTCCCGGTCCCTACAGCCCAGCACTGGGGTGGGCACAAGGTCCCTGGCGCCTACAGCCTGACGTGGTGGTGGGCCAAGGGTCTTGTCCCCCTGCCCAGCCCCCCCCGGCTCAGCCTCTGTCCCTCCCCCAGTGTTGGGCTGCTCTCCAGGATGTGGTGGCCCATGCTGGTGGCCCTGCTGGTCCCCGCGGCGGTGGCCCAGCTGCTCCCTGCCCCGGAGCTGGACGCCCAGTGGGACCTATGGAAGAAAACCTACCGCAAGCAGTACAACGGGGAGGTACGGCCGGGGGGGAGCTGGGGACCACCCTGGTGTCCCTGTGGGTGTCCCCATGGCGGTGGTGGGTGGGGGGACGTGGGCAGGACCCCTTCGCCCAGCACCGTCTCCCCCCGTGGTGCAGGCAGATGAGGTGGCGCGGAGGCTGATCTGGGAGCAGAACCTCAAGTACATCAACAAGCACAACCTGGAGCACGCGCTGGGCGTCCACACCTTCGAGCTGGCCATGAACCACCTGGGTGACATGGTGAGCGGCAGGAATGGGGTGGGAGAGATGGACCTGAGCACCCTTGGGTGCACCCACCCACCCCCACGCTCCTTCCCCAGACCAGCGAGGAGGTGGTGAGGACAAGGACGGGCTTGAAGGTGCCCCACAACCGCCCGCGTCGCAACGAGACCCTCTACGTCCCCGACTGGACCGAGAGAGCCCCGGCAGCCATGGACTGGAGGAGGAAAGGCTACGTGACGCCCGTCAAGAACCAGGTAAGCTGGGTGCTGCTGGGGGTGCCCAGGGTGGGGTGGCACCATGGTGGCACCCACCGTGTCCCCGCAGGGCCAGTGCGGCTCATGCTGGGCCTTCAGCTCGGTGGGGGCCCTGGAGGGGCAGCTGAAGCGGAAGACGGGGAAGCTGCTGTCCCTCAGCCCCCAAAACCTGGTGGATTGCGTGGCCAACAACGACGGCTGCGGCGGCGGCTACATGACCAATGCCTTCGAGTACGTCCGGCAGAACCGCGGCATCGACTCGGAGGACGCCTACCCCTACATCGGCCAGGTCTGGGGCTGGGAGCGGGCTGAGGGCTCCATCTGCTCCCCCCACGACTGCCCTCCCAGCCCCATCTCACCTTGGCCTTGCCGGTCCCACACAGGACGAGAGCTGCATGTACAACCCCACTGGGAAGGCGGCCAAGTGCCGCGGCTACCGGGAGATCCCCGAAGGGAATGAGAAGGCTTTGAAGAGAGCCGTGGCCAGGATCGGGCCCGTCTCCGTGGGCATCGACGCCAGCCTGCCCTCCTTCCAGTTCTACAGCCGGGGTGAGGGGCTGGGGCGGGGAAAGGCCTCTGGTGTCTACTGGCCAGGAGGCTGGGGAAGGGTCTAGAGCAGGAGTGTGGTGAGGAGCAGCTGAGGGAGCTGGGGGGGTTGAGCCTGGAGCAAAGGA
>JAVSBS010017257.1:3726-64469 GCA_033124195.1 Coracias cyanogaster | reverse complement strand
ATCCCCTCTGAGGCTTCTCTTGTGCAGCTCAGCAGCCCCAGGGCTCTCAGCCTTTCCTGGGCACAGAGATGCTCCAGTCCCTTAATCATCCTTGTAGCCTCTGCTGGACTTTCTCCAGCATTTTCATGTCTCTCTTGAACAGGCAAGCCCAGAACAGGACACAGTCCTCCAGATGTGGCCACAGTAGGGCAGAATAGATGGGGAGGAGAACCTCCTTTGACTTGGTGGTCACGCTCTTCTGAATGCACCCCAGGAGACCGTTGGCCTTCTTGGCTGCAAGGGCACATTGCTGTCCCATGTCATTGCTGATGTGATTCTCTTCACAGGGCTGCACTGTCGCACAGCGGGAGTCCAGGTGTTGTTCCTGGAGAAAACGGGACTTTGCTGGATGATGCCCATAATGTCAGTGAATGGCAAGAAGTTGTCACTGGGGAAGAGGTTCCGTTTGAATTTGAAGCCAGAGGGAAACTCAGACACAGGTGAAGGGACCATGCTGTGACGTCTGTTTGGGCACAGTAATATGTGGAATAGGACCACAGCTGTGAGGACACTAGCAGATACTAAATTAGAAGTGGATGTTTTTTAGATTTCCTGTTAACGTTTTGGTTTTAAATATTTAAAAGTCAATATAGAGTGTTATTACCAGTTGTGTAGTAACCACCATATATTGCTAGCGGCGGCAGCTGTTCCTAGATGTGAATTGGATCATTATGAGCTTTTTGAAGGACTTGGGAGCCTTCATTACAAATCATACATTCTTTGTTCTAAAGGGCTGGGGAGGGCATTGGTTGGTGAGTGTAAGCATTGTTATGGTAGAGAATTAGAAGAACTTGTTGACAAATACATAACATGCTCCTATTTTTGCTTATATGACATAGTTGTATTTCCCTGTGTTGATCTGGGAAGGTGGAACAACTGAACAGATACAATCAGATCTGCCTTTATGACATGGAAAAACTCTTGAGACTTGTTTTTTTAAATGGTTCAGAGAGGTTCTTTATTCAGAATCCCGAATATGTTCTTAAGTTGAACTGTTTGGCATTTATACTGTATAATAACGCTTAATATTAATTTTACTTTATCTACCCTGTTAGGCACACACATGATCTAAGAATTCATCAGTTGCAAGTGAGAGTAAATGGCTGGGAAGAAGTCAGCCCGGTATCTGTAGACAAAGTTGGAACGTTTTTCCGATACGCTGCACCAGATAAGAACTCATCCTTTTCTACTGTAAGTTCTGAGTTTGAGTGTGAGTTTTAACAGAATCTGCCATTTGAGAGTAATGATGTCTCCAACATAATGGTCTTAAAGCAGCTGCTCTATGAGATTGTCCTCTTCCCAGTTAGCTTGAACTGGGAGAGTTTGGAGGAGCTGGGTTCCTAGCTGGCAGTTTTATGCATAACAAAACCAGAGTAGCCAGCAGTTAGTCTGGGCTTAGCAGCCAGAGCTTCCAGTGGCAGAACTAATGTGAGTGTCGTCAGGGACTCGAGATTGAGCTTTAAATGAGCACAACATTTCAGCAGCTATTTTGATTTCTTCTGTTGCAGGAATGCTTTCATGTGTTTAATTTACTTAAAGTAAACAACACTGGCAATTTCCTGTAAGCCTAGAGGTAGCTGAAATATGGGGCTGCTTAGACAAAATGTACTTGTCATGAAAGAAAAATGCAACTGTAATAATTGGCAGGCTGGCAGTTGGTGGTTGAGGCTCAGTGATAATAATGATCTTGTGGATTTCAAAACTAGTTATGTTTTGAGACTGGCTACTGAAAATTGTTGAGCACTGGAGAAATTGAAGCTGACATCTTTTTGGTATTAAACAGGGTTAGAATTCAATTTAATTATAGTACTGACAAAAGCCAGTAGTCTCTTACTTGAATCACTTTTTGTTTTCATATTGGAGTGTTAAAAGCACCATCTCTCTGTGTAACTTGATTCTTGAAGGAAAAGGATGCAAATTGATGAGAATTGCTGTTCAGGAACATCTTCTCTAGCCTTTACCTTCTTTCAGCTTTGTTTCTTTTTAGAACAGTATTGCAAACAGGTTTTGCTAAGATAGTTCTGACATTTTTCAGGCTGTATTGAAGGTCAGAAACACAGTGATGAAAGTATTTATTCTTCTGTAATAATGTTCTGTATTACAACTGAGAGTAATGTCTTAAAAGATGAACAACTTTAAGTTTCATGTTTCCTTTTGTCCCAGCTTGGAAGCCCGATAGGTAGAACAAATATAATACATCCCCAAGTCTATGTGAGTATACATTTTCACTTTTTGAGAGCTACTTAAATAAGATGGACATAATTGTACAAATAAACTGGCTTTTCCATCCCTTTTCTAGATATAATCATTACCTGAGCTTTTTAATGCTTTTAAATATCTTCCAGTTTTCTTCATTGCCTCCAGTTCGTGTGGTTTTTGAAGTTACCATGGAAGGTAGCGCTCGGAAAGTGATAACAGTGCGCTCAGCCTTGATTGTGAAGAACAAGCTGGAGACACCAATGGAACTAAGACTAGATAGTCCATCTGCTCCTGACAGTAAGTGTTGTATACTCCTTCCGTACTATGGGGAACCTTTAGCTTCCTCCCCAAGAAGATTCACCCCTGTCACAGAATGGCTGGGGTTGGAAGGGACCTCTGAAGAACATCTAGTCCAACCCCCCTGCTAGAGCAGGATCCTAGGTTGGATTACATAATGGTTGACAACAAAGTAGACCTCCCTGGAGGGGAGCTGCGTAATGTGAAGAAGAGAATGATCAGCAAGGTAAGCTGGAGAACCCAGCAGGATTTTCGGTTATTGTTCAGGTAAATGGGGAAAGTTGAGACTCTGTAAAGACTGAAAATTATTTCTGTGTGTAGTCTGTTCTATCCTTTAGCAGTAGCCTAGAAGGCTTTAGATGTTAATGTGCAAAGGTGCGGTCTAGAAACGTAGTCATACATTGATAATATACCCAAAATGTAAAAAATGAGGTCTTTTGGAATAAGCATTTTCACTAAAGCACTCAAGGAAAAAAGAATTTGAATTCCAGCAAGTTTTTAGTCTGTTCCCAGTTTCAGATTTACACACAAATTTGTCTGCTGCCAGATTGTTAATAGGGTGCATTTGTGTTTGAAACATACATAAAATAGTGGTTTCTATGAAAACGAAATGTGTTACTTCAAAAATTAGAGACTTACTCTTTGAAAATGTTATGCCTTTCAGTAAAGGGGGCTTGTATTGATGTGTCTTGTCTTTTCTGGTTGCAGAACCTGTAGTTCTTCCAGCAGTAATGCCAGGAGATTCCTTTGCCATTCCGTTACATCTTACATCTTGGCGTTTGCAAGCCAGGCCAAAAGGAATGGGCGTCTTCTTCTGTAAGGCTCCAATCCATTGGACTAATGTCCAGAAGACAGCGGAAGTGTGTAGCAGCAAGCGAGAGTGTCATTCAATGGAGTCTGAAAATAGCCGGTTTTTCAGGTAATTAAGGTGTAATTACTTTCCTGTAAAACATGTTTCTTCTGATAAATGAAGTACTGTCAAAGTAACAAACAGGAAAGAACAAATACTTGGAAATGAAAATTTTTGCAGTGTAGCGGGGTGTTTTGTTTGGTCTCTTGAATAATGAGAAGCATAACTGCAGGGCTCCTTGAAGCCCCATGGACAATGCCTGTTAGCAAATGCCTGGGAATACAAAGTAAGCACACTATTAATCTTTCTTGTAAAAAAGAAAAGGTTAGAAAATGGAATATGGACTTATGTTAAATTATCTAGTCTGTCTCACTGAGAATAATGAGTATTTTGCCGTAACGTATTCACAAGTATTCATTCTTTGTCCGCAAAGTCCAGCACTCTGTTCTAAGCCACAAAATGTCACTGCATAATGAGGAATTAATGGAATTTTGTAGTTACCTGATATGATGGATTTAGAGGTGCTTTCAGTTCAGGAGATACTAAACTAGAGATGATCGAATTTGTTGCAGGAAATGACCTTGACATACTCTATAGTTACAGCTGTGTGTCCGTTCCATAGTTTGTTTCTTAATATGCTGGTTTTAAACATATCACAGGAAGGAAATTTTAAAAAATTTCTTAAAATGAAAGTTTACGTACTCAGTTCTTTTACGTAACTAATGAAAAACTGAAGTGTCAGGTGGTCAAAGCAAGGCTATAGCTACTGGAAGAAGGACGTGTTCAGCATTTCTATTTAAGAGCGTGATTATAGTTTACTTCAATAGTTAAAATCTCTTTTTAGTAGTAGTTGATAACGTGTTTCTATCAGTTTGTGGAAGATGGTTTTAAAGTTGGTATCTATAAAAGCAATTTTCTGTTAGGCCTCTGAACAGACGAGGGGTTTTGAGTGACTAAATTATTTCATTAAAATCAGGAAACTCCTGTTGTTTTAATGTTAGGGTTAAATACAAAATACCATATAGTCAAACTCCAGAGTAATGATATAGAGAGCAATTCTAGATGCTGGTTTTGCCCTCTGTCCTGGAGTTAGAGCATGTTGTGGGATTTAGTGCAATACCCAAAGACAAGATCCCGTGACTCGGTCAAGTTCATCGACTTCTCACATCCTTCTGCCTTCACAGGTTTTGTGTGGCTATCAAGAAAGAAAACTACCCAGATTACATGCCTTCCAACATATTTTCTGACAGTGCTAAACAGATTTTCAGACAGCCTGGACACACCATTTATCTCTTGCCAACGGTAGTAATCTGTAACTTGCTACCTTGTGAGCTCGAGTTCTATGTTAACGGAATGCAAATTCATGGGACTTTAAAACCTGGCAGAGAGGCAGCATTGCACACGGCTGATACATCCCAGAACATCGAGCTTGGTAAGGTTCTTTTTGAGACACCCCTTGCTGATCCTCCTAGGGAGTAGAACCGTTTCATGTACGAGGAGCTATGGTGCAAAAGTGAAAACATTTATATTATTATTTCATTGCATTGTGGGGTTTCTTATAGTTGATAACCGAGTGCATGCATCCAGAAATACTAATATTGCCATCATTGCCCCAAATCTGTCAGCTTCTTGGTCTATTCCTTATTTGGCTCTTTCCTCATTTTCATTACAGTGGAAACTGGAGAGAGCAGTGATAAAGAAGGGAATAAATCAAATCAGTTCCCAGCATTTTGGGTGGCTTTGCTGTTTTCTTTCTGACACAAAAAGCTGATGTTGAGAGCATATATGGAATTATTCAACACTGCCTGGGCCTCTGATGCCTAAAGCAGTAAGCAGCACCAAGAAGGGTTCTTTGCAGAACTTTGTGCTGCTTCTGACTTCAATTGAGGCATTTCTTCATGAGGTCCAAGGCTCCTACTCTGGGCAGATTTAAAAGTTAATCTGTGTAAGCTGTATGAAATACTCAGAAAGATCAAGCCGTATGAAACACCAGTGTATATGCTTGTCAGAAACTAATGTCTCTGTGTGGGTGATGTTTGGTTTTATTTTATTTTGCTTTTTTTTTTTTTGTAGGGGTTTTGCTAGAAAACTTCCCCATCTGCAAAGAGTTGTTGATTCCTCCTGGGACACAAAACTACATGGTGCGGATGCGATTGTATGATGTCAACAAACGGCTGCTAAATTTGACCATAAGGATTGTGTGTCGTGCTGAAGGGTCTCTAAAAATACTAATTTCTGCACCATATTGGTTAATCAACAAAACAGGTAAGTTTACAGTATTCTCTTTGGTAGCTGTAATCATGAACTGGGAAACAAAGATCTCATGCCGTGCTTTGATTTGCTTTCTAGCCAAATAGAGCTTTTAAACACTACTGAAGAGGCATTGAAGTTGCAGGATTTTTTATTTTTTTAATTTACAGTGCCAGAAGCTATTGTTTGAATCATGCAGCAGATAAGTTATGCATTTCAGCTGCTGTATTACCGATTTTCAAACATGAGCTATTGTGCCTCTAAAGAAATCAACATAGATCAGATCGCTGCTAAAACTGTCGGTTTTATTCCTTAATTTGCAGTAGTTTTTACTGTCTCATTTTAATTTGTGCAAAGGTGAAGGGGAGTTTGACACTCCATTTTGTGTGTTTACTTAAAGGATTACCACTTATCTTCAGACAAGATAACGCAAAAACAGATGCTGCGGGTCAGTTTGAGGAGCACGAGCTTGCTAGAAGCCTCAGCCCGCTTCTGTTCTGTTACGCTGACAAAGAGCAGCCCAACTTGTAAGTAATGCCACAAGAAGAGCAGATGGGGAGCCTTACAAAGCATGAAAGTGATTCGCAGAGGATTGGGTGCTGATGTGTTAGTATCAATATCGTGCAGGAAAAGTCTTTACCTATTCAGACGATCTGTTAAGTGATTATGGAAATAAGCATGTTGATTCTTCAGACTGACAGCTCCTTGGTTGGCTGTTTCTGTTGTGTTGAGCTCATGCTTCTTCTGTAAGAAAATCCAAAACCTTTTTGAAGAGAGTTAACTGCTGCCAAACCCCACTCCAGCCCCTAATCCTAAACGCTGAGTGTTAGTAGAGAAGTAGTAGCAGTGACTTGGAGGAAGTCCACGTGCAGCAGAGCAATTGTGATTCTGGTGTAAAAGGAAGCGGCAGGATTTTGGAAAGGAAACTTTTCAGCTACTTTAGCTGGCATCAAGGAGACAACTCGCTTTTTCTATGAAAATAAGAACACAGTTTAAAGTAAATTCACCTGAAATGTTCTGGGTTTTTTGTTCAAATGAACAGTAAAATTTAACACACAAAAAAATTCCAAACTTTCTTTTCTTTCTTTCAAAGAAAGGAATAGAAAGAAAATCCATCTTTCTTTCCAAGAAAGAGAAGCGCACACACATGTGGTTGTGGTTAATCGGACTGAAAATGACCGTGCTGTGGTCACTGAATCTTGACCAGCCAGTTAAAAGAGCTTATGACAGAAATGAAGAATTCATTGCTCAAGAAATGATTTATTGTGGCTACTGCTGGTTGTGTATTAAAACACGGGTGTTGGTGTTGTATCTGGGTATGTGGTTGGTCATCAGCATCCTGTTGATACCTGATCCTTCATCTAAACAAGGACATCTTTGTGTTTTCCTGTCGCCCGTAGCTGTACCATGCGGGTTGGAAAAGGAATCCACCCAGAAGGCATGCCTGGCTGGTGCCAGGGCTTCTCCCTGGACGGCGGTAGCGGTGTCAGGGCCCTGAAGGTGATCCAGCACGGGAACCGGCCAGGCCTCATTTATAACATCGGTACGTGCTGGTAGAGACATTGGAGAAGCAGGCTAGAACGTGGTAAGACGTGACGTCAGCGGCACCAGAAGCAGAGCGGTTACAGCAGGGCAAG
The DNA here is from genome assembly GCA_033124195.1 of Coracias cyanogaster. Lineage (NCBI taxonomy): Eukaryota > Metazoa > Chordata > Aves > Coraciiformes > Coraciidae > Coracias > Coracias cyanogaster. The sequence goes on along the minus strand of JAVSBS010017257.1, from coordinate 57,197 downwards.
GTGGTGTTAACGGATTTTGAGGGTCCAGAGAAGATGAAACAGAAAATACTGTTCTAAGTATTTTTACATCTTTATTTTGAAATTCAATAGCTTAAAAATATTTTTTCAGTTACTTCTATTTTTACGTTTCATCATGGGGTTTTAAGAACTGTGTTTATAAACTGTCCTTTCTGTTTCTGTGTCTTTGTCCCCCCTTTATGCTACTTCTAAGTGCATCTGAAATCCCACCATGTTACTGCCTTTGAGCGTCTGTGCACGGCAGCGGCTCAGCCCTGTGCTGCTTCTGTGGCTTTTGCTTTGCGGTGCCTCTGTAGCCTGATGTGGAGGGTGCACCTTTTGTCTTCCTTCTCCTCCCAGTGTACAGAAAGTACAATTTCCTTGGAAGGTTTTTGTTTTTAATGAAATGACAGTTTGCAAGGTACTCTATGGAAATTCTGCGTATGTTTAAAAGTGGAATAATTACTTGTGTTTACTTGATTGTGATTGGAAATAGGTGGGGTTTTTTTTTTTCTGTCTTCAGAGTTACGATCTCTAAATTGTACCTGAGAAGCAGAGGGTAACAGATGGCTTAAAATAACATTTACTATTTAAAATAATATTTCAACATATGACAGTGTTGTGGCAGAAGGAGCACATCTCAGGAACCCATGAAAAAGAACTTTTATTATGTGAAATATATTGTGGCAGATGCCTTTTATCCTCTTTTGTAAATAATAGCTTTACTTTTAACTTGTTTTTCTTACCAGGTATTGATGTTAAAAAAGGCAGAGGCCGCTATATTGATACATGCATGGTGACTTTTGCACCCCGGTACCTATTAGATAATAAATCAACCTACAAGCTTGCCTTTGTTCAGCGGGAATTCGCCAGAGGTCGGGTAAGCTGCTTCCTTTTTGTCGCTTGTTATTGCAATACCTGTAGTTAGTGACAGCATCTGCTGACTAAAAAGAGCATAAGCGTTACACTTGAGAGTCTTGCTGGCTGGTTTTGAGAGTCATTCTCATTATTCTAATACCAGCATCCACCTAATGGAATAATTGCTGTGCTCATATTTGGGAGGTATATAGAGTAGTACTGTGGGTTTTAATACCTACAGAATATGTATTTACCAGTTTCTGTTCCTAGGGAACATCCAATCCTGACGGCTACATCTCCACGCTTCCTGGTTCCAGCGTCGTCTTCCACTGGCCGCGTAATGATTACGATCAGCTATTGTGTGTGAGATTAATGGACATCCCAAACTGCATTTGGTCTGGAGGCTTTGAAGTCAACAAAAATAACTCATTCCATATCAACATGAGGTAGCTGTTATATATAAATCTTCTGTGGCATATTTCCATTATCTGGAAATATATATTCCGTCTATAGAAGCAGCTGTTTATGACTATGGATAATGCAGATTAGAAACCCCTCTTGAACTTGTTTCTTCTTCTGCAGGGACACCCTGGGAAAATGTTACTTCTTAAGAGTAGAAATTACTCTTCAAGGAGCCACGTACCGCATTGCCTTCAGTGACACAGATCAGTTACCACCGCCTTTCCGCATAGACAATCTTTCCAAGGTAAAAGAGCAAAAAATGACCTTTTTTTTCTTCATTTCTTTAGTAAAAAAAAGTAAAGTCGGAGTTATTTTATATTTGTTAGAAGAGGGAGCAAGAGGTATTTGTATATAATTGTAATTTTCTGAAGTTTTGTAAAAATTTGTAGTACTTGGCTACTTCACATTTTTCCAATTACAGCGCTAACCGTGGCATTTGTGAGCGCATGAAAAGTCTTACAAGGAACAGTGTTACTACTGATGAGAAGGTTGTGCTAGAGTGATGGTTTTTAATCTCTCTGTCCTTGGGCTTCCATGCCTGTGATGATAAGAATCAGAGAATTACTTTTTCTATTTTACAGTCACTTACTAACTCGCTTTTGATCAGAGCAGGGGACAGAGCTCTTGATGGTCATTCATTCTCATTCTCAGCTTTGGTCCTGAGCTGTTAACTAAAACTGGGCAAGTCTCCTAATTTTGTTTAGAAGGATTTGAGGTGCTACTGTGGGGCTAAAGGGTTTTTGAACTACAAATGTCAGATAAAAGCAAAGATGACTTTTCCCATCGCTTTGAGACTACATTTAATTGAGTCTCACGTGGAAGAAGATGCCCGTGAAACCACTGGGGAGTGGGGAAGTGAGCTGAACATGTTTTAGTGGTTAGCTGCTGAAAAATGAACAAGGGATAGCAAAAAATCTGCCTGATGAACAATTTCTGTGTGAAACTAAATCCTCTTCCATAACTGTTGCAGGTCCCAGTTGTTTTTAATCAGCACGGTGTTGTCGAGCCACGGCTGTACACGGAAGTGAAGCCCATGACCTCTCTGGACTATGCCTGGGATGAACCTGTTCTACCACCTTTTATCATGCTGACGGTTAAAGGGGCTGGCTCCTCGGAAATTGTCTGTAGCATGAATGACTTCGAAGATAGCAAGCAGCTTTACTATGAAAACTTCATTTATATTGCTGCTGCATATACTTTCTCAGGGTAATTCTTTCAAAATATTTTCATCTGATATGCAATATTCATGGTGTTCTTTAGGCTTTATGTTAATATTCTCTTAACAGTTGCTGTTTGAACATTTTCTTTTTCAAAAGACTTTTGTGAACCTTCTAGCTAGCAGGAGAAAAGCCAAAATTCAGAAGTTGAGCCTGGCAGTGCTTGCTCATGGTAACAGAGCTCTATAGCTGCAGCTTGCCATTGTTTGTTTTGTCACAGTGAGAAATATTTACCACGCCTGATTGTAGAAGAGCAGGGATGTTCAGGGTCACGTCTGGAGGCTTAACTTCATTTGGTGGATTAAGAACCCTTGTCTACAGGACCGACCTATTTATGACGTGCCTGTGGGTTTTAAACCTGCACGACTTTATATGCTACTGAAAACAGCTACCAGAGATTGATACATGCTCTGTTGCTTTCCTCAATATAAGATCGAAAATTTTCTTTGGAATTTGTCTGATTGCCTCTGAAGTTCTTAGTCACAGTGAGAAATCAAAGGCTGCTTTAAGAACGTGCTGAGATTGACATCTTACGCTGGTAATCCCCCAAATAACAAGAGTTAAAAAAAATAAAACCAATATAAACTTCTGTCTGGTTGGCTATCTGGAAGTGTGAGCTTCCTTGGTTGGATTTTGATACAGATTAATTCAATCTGCAGGCACTCTGAATAAACATAATGTTGTTTTCTTGAAGTTCTAGTTTGCAGGAGCCAACTGTCAGACCAGTTGCATCAAATAAGGATGCTGCGTCTGCAGAGCTTGTCCTTGATGTTTCCCCAAAGACTCAACGAGTTGTACTGAAAAAGAAGGTACCAAGACACGTTTGATTTTGTTAAAATGCTGTTGCTGTGTGCTGAAGTAAAACTGTATGCTGGGGGAAGGAAAAAATTAGAACATGGTAAAATTGAAAGGATAGAGATGGACTGCATCAAAAATGACAGGTTATTGCAGGTCAGGTTGCTTGAATTCTGGTGGTGCTTCCATGTAAGACTTCTGTGGGGGTAAGGGTGATGGAGAAGGGAATTGGAATAAAAGTAGCAAGGAACATTGTAAATGCCTCTAAAAAAAACAGGTGTGGTAATCGTACGGTGGATGTTCTAATGAAGGTACAAGTTAGGGCATGGTTTCCTTTTTGGTCGCACTGTAAGCTAAGTCTTCTATTTCTGGAGCTCTTGAGAAATTGAAACTACATTTAAATATTGCTGAGATTAAAGATAGTTCACAAGTCCAGCTCTGCACCTAGCAGTGCTATACATAAATACTCATTGAGTATCAGAGTTGAATTAGAAGGTTTCATACAAACTAGTTCCCAATTGTAATTCAGAGCTCTGAAATTAAATATATACAAGTCATTCCAAGAATTACAATTCAAAGCAACTGCTAGCAAAACAGAAGAGAAATATTTGCTCTGTACTGCTGTGTCCATTTGAATGTTGATTTTTCGTGCAACAGGAGCCAGGAAAACGATCCCAGCTTTGGAGGATGATGGGCACAGGAATGCTTTGCCATGAAGGTTCTTCAGTGCCTCATAACCCTCATAAACCGTCTCCTCGGTCTGTGGACTCTTGTATGATTTTAGATATTGCCGGCCTGGCAGCTGTCACAGATAACAGGTATTGCAAATAGAACGTCTCAGGAAGCTGCTGCAGCTTCTGTCTCTTTGAAAGCACACTTAACATGATATTCTATGACTAAGGAAAGAAATGATTCTGAAGGATGTGGAAGAGCTGGATTTTATCTGTCTTTGTGAACAGACTTCATGATACCGCTTTATGACTTGGAAATATTTTTTTTAAAGCTTGGCTAACGCATTTTGAGAATCAGATTGTTAAAAGAGAAGTGAGATTGGGAGGACGAGTTGGAACACAGCTAGAATACGTGTTCGCCACTGCCACATCTCAAGAGTAAAACAGAGAAGTTGAATCCTCTCAGTGTTGGGTGTCATGCTCTCATTGCAGGTACGAGCCCCTGATGTTGAGAAAGCCCGATCGTCGGCGCAGTACTACCCAGACGTGGAGTTTCCGTGACGGCAAGTTGACCTGTGGTATTCATGGACTTGTTGTCCAGGTCAGCATGGATCATATGCTGAAATTGTTTCGACTGTTGCTGGTGTAAATGAGGGAGTCATTTGGGCTTAGTATTGAACTACAAGCTTTGAGGCAGAAGTTCAAAATACAGAGGAAACCAGACTTGTGCAGACAGCTTGTTCTTATCAATTCCAAATAATTAAACATCTTGCACTATTAATTTGAGAGTAAATAATTGGAAAATTAGTAATACATCGTTGTTGAAAATGAACAGTATAGTGAAAAATAGAGCCTTCATGTTCTCAAACCAAGTGTGAAAATGCTGCAGATTGTGCCGGTTAGGATCACTGATGAACACCAAGTTTGCCTATAAACTGCACTTCTCAGAATTGTGGCTCTAACATTTTAGTAACAGGAATTTTAAAAGCAGTTTGAGCTGTTTGCTCTTTCTTTCTGTTCCAGGAAACTCTGATTGCAGACAGCTAACACTTGCCATCTGCTTGACAAATTTTGCCTGCTAATGTAGAATTTAGAGGCACAGAAACATGCACTGCTTTTGCACATTCTAGAGCTAAACATCAAAGGAATTTTGTTGTTCAGTAATGATACAAGAGCTTCCGTTTCTGAACATACAGTGGGAATACTTAATTATTGATCTTGGCTGTTTCTTCTAGCTGCCAAGCTGATTAAACATGAGCTACCAGGAGCTTTAGTAACACCAGTAAAATTCTGCCAGACTTCTTTTCTTTAAGGTCTGAAGAGTAAGGAGCGGAAAGTAAAATACACTCTTAAATAGTTTTCTGAAGTGATAAGTAAACCTATCACTTAATTTTTTTTTTTTTTCCTACACTCTTCTTTCTTTCTTTCTCCAGGCAAAGGGAGGAATACGAGGTCTTCACGATGGAGCAGAAGTTGTTCTTGGTCCTGATACTTCCCTTGAGCTCTTGGGGCCAGTTCCACCTGAACAGCAGTTTGTAAACCAAAAGATGAGGCCTGGCTCAGGAGTACTGGCTGTTAGAGTCATCCCGGATGGGCCAACTAGAGTTCTACAGGTGAAAGTCCTTCATGAGCTAGAATCTAGTTTCATTATTTGCTTGTACTTGAAATGCCTTTTTCTGTATTGCATCTCTCAGTTCTTACCAAGAGTTACCTTTGTAATGATATGAAGGAAGAGGGGAATATCGTAAACCAGAAATAATTACAACAGAAGTTTTAATTGTACTTACTTTTTTAAAAGGAGAATTTTATAAGGTAGGACAATCTAGCTGTTATTTATAAATAAGAAAGAGATTGCCGTAGTAATTTATTTGTTTTTTATCAGATAACTGATTTCAACCAACGTAGAAATGATCGTTTATGCAGTGAAGGAGATGAACTTCCAGTTACGGAACAAGATCTACGCAAGTTAAAAAATCCAGATACAGAGCAGGAATTAGAAGTAAGATACAACTACTATCTGCCTCTTTTATTTATCATCTCCCTTCCTGGAGTTTACAGGGGGCTTGGGGTAGTTGGTCATTAACTTTTCCTCATAATGACCAGTTGTTATGAGCTTGTAGATTTTCATTCTAAAAGTCTTCATTCTTAGCAGTGGGGTTTATACATCTTAACACTTCTTTGTTCAAAGACTAATTGTTAATGAGGTGTTCAGCCTCTCTGGAGATGAGTCTAAAGAAGTAGCTTATTTGCAGAAGTTTGTATTCAGTGTCACAGGGCTTTTCAGCACTGGTTGGTTAGTGCAGTTTGCTTTTTCCTTCAAATATTCTTTTCTTAGGTGCTTGTGAAACTGGAAGGTGGAATAGGATTGTCTTTGGTCAACAAAGTTCCCGAAGAGCTTGTGTTTGCAAGCCTCACGAGAATTAACGTCCACTACACACAGCTGTCGACCAGCCAGATGCTGGAGCTCAGCGTGCAGGACATACAGGTACTGGCTTTGGGGAACAGATTTGTTTGTTCCTGGGTCTTCTGCAGTTTTTGTTGTCATAATCGGTTTGAAAAATGCTTACAGCTGTTACTGAGATTTCAGTTCCTAAATGTCATACACATTTTGATTCACATTGATGTTTGGGTTGTTCTCTAGTAATAGTTGGGATGATATATTGTATATCATGCTGTTGGTTTCTATTAGGCAAGTTAGAACATTTTTTTTGTTCAGTAAACAGGTCAGATTGAGAATTTTCTGCCTTCCTGGTTCTTCATTCTTTGTCATTACATAATGAGAAAGCAGCCATTGAAAGCAGGAGTCCTAATGCTGGGAGCACTGTAGTATATCACAGAATTGTAGACTAATAAGACAAATACAAACTACTTTTTTTTTTTTTCCCAGCTAAATTTTGGTTTTGACTTTGCAGAGTTTTGTTTGCAGTTCAGTCTCTGAAATGTAGAATTCACAAGTTAAAGTGAAGACTGAAGAAATATTTTTAGTCTGCTAAAAAACTCCTCTAAATTGTTATAATTCTGTTCCCAAAATGTCATATTCCCTTGGAAGGGGAATTGTGGGTACTGATGTAGGTTGTATGGGATAGATGGATACTTACACACACCAGTCAAATGCTTAACTCTGCTGTTGTTCAATATTTTTGGCTGGGTTTTTTTGAAAAAAAGAAAAAAAAAATCATAGAGACATCGCAGTCTTGTTGCAAGTTTTGTTTGTTGGTAGCTATAACCATGTTTTTTTCATGGAGGACATTTCCAAACATTATTTTGGTATGGTCTGTATAATCAAGGACGATGTATTTCTGAAAGCTTTTAACTCCTTAGTTAAAGAGGATCCATTTTGCCGTTTATTGTCACTGTTCAATTTTGTTGCCTCCTCTTGTCCCCTCCGCAGGTGGACAACCAGCTCATTGGCACCACGCAGCCTTTTATGCTCTTTCTGACACCTAAACTGAGTGAAAACGAACCCGTGGAGACGGGTCCTGCTGTGCAAGTCAATGCAATGAAATTTCCCAGTAAAAACGCACTGACTGATATATATAAGGTAAACCTCCATCTTTTGGTGGTGCCAAGCAGGTGTTGCTCTGTTTAAGTGACCTTTCCTTTTCCTAATTTTTACTACTAATCTAAATGAAATAATTTGTGAAATATGCTTTGTTGAATTGATACCGAGGCTTGAAGGATGCGACATCCACCTTCTCATGTTCACAGGGTGTAAAGCTCCAATACAGGGAAAAACAGGATAATAAATACGTTTAAAAATATAACAAATTAAGCCAGACTCCTGTTTGTGTCTATGACCTTACTTTTCAAGCCGGTTATTTTCCCCTCAGGACCGATATGTACCGTTGTAGAGTATTGAAGCAGAATATCCACACTGTGCTGTACTGGAGTTGTTCTCTCTGATAAGCTGTTCTCTTGCAGCATAAACCCTCTTCTGTGTACTGCAGCTCTTTGGAAATTTATCCACCAACTGTGGTATTCATTATGAGGACAAATCTAAGCTGGTTATCAAGAACTGTTTCCTCACATGGAATCTTCACCCATGTATTTTGAAGCTGTTTTTCAAAACAGCTGATTTTGATGTTGGAAAACAGCTAAGCTTCAGATTCTGAAGTGTTAGGATTAGGTAATGAAGCACAATCCCTGCCAAAAACTTGTAACAGTCGGAATTGAAACATCGTCACTAGTTGTAGGTAACTTTAAGTGAAGGACGCTAACAAAGACATTTTGAAGGTGGGAACCTTGCTAGAAATCTATTCCAGTGAAGATACTCTGTTGAAATAGAACATGTTGTCCTATTTGATTGCTTACATGGATTGTATTTCTAGTGTTAATACTGTAAACTAAGACTTGTTTATCTTTGTAGCATCTGATGATCACTGCTCGAAAGTTCACAGTTCAAATTGAGGAGAAACTCCTTCTGAAGCTGTTGAGTTTCTTTGGCTATGATCAGTCTGAATCAGGTATGGTATAAAATTACAAAGATTCCTTTTATGGCATACAGGAGTATTATGATCTTTGCATATAAAATAAGTTCAAAATGCCTAGCGAGCTCTTAGCTGCTTGGAAACTGCCGCTGTTGAACAGAAAGCTGACGTCTCAGTGGCCCCCCTAAAGCCCTTCGTGTGTATTGTGCTTGTTCAGGTAATGACCTGTGGAACATCTTGTGCGGTACACGGTGGCTGAGCTGAGCCTCTGTGGGAAGGAGTTTAGCATTCATTTTAAGTTCCTGTCTCTGGATTCATCTAAATTGCGAGAAAGAAATTGTATTATTAATTTAGCAAACCATTTTGTTTAGTAATGTTTGTTTATTTAAACCCAAGGCTAGAAATGAGATCTCTGTTCATTTGTTCCTTGGACAGTCCCTCTTGCTTCACTAAAGGAAAATGTTGTGGCATCTGTACCCTGGCTTTAATTGCAATATAAATTTTCTTCCATTCGATGAGGCAAGACAGAGCTCTTGAATCTTCTAATCTCATAGATGTTGTTCTAACCCATCTATTGCAGGGTTTATCTGTACTTTGGAAACTTTCTGAAGGGTCTGTTCCGGAGTAGCAGTTGAAAAAGTTACTTTTATTATGCAGTAGGATGTGTAGGGTTATATAATAAAATAACTGTTGCTGGAAAAAACTATTTTTGGCATGATTCCCTGTGGGAGCAAGCCTACAAATGACACTCAAGAGTTCTGTGTCTTGCTAATTTGCAATATCTTCTGAATTGTCTCTGAAGGAATACAACTATTATGTTTCCCATTTTCACCAAGCGCTTGATTTGTAGTGATGAGGAAGAAATAAAGATTTTGGGTTTCGCTCTTATGCTGTTTACTAACCTGTCCTTTGTTTTGGTTTGCCCTGATGCTTTTGCTGGTTTGTTGTTAACTTACTGTACACTCTTTATAGTTTATCCATTGATGCTGATGATGTCATCCAAGATCCAGACAAAAATTTTGTCATTTATGTTCAACATGTTTAATTGTTCAACCCAAATTCATAAGACTTTGTCATCTTTCGCCTTTCCCACACCACCGAGATGCTCTCACAGATACGATATGAACCTGTTACTGTTGGCTACATTTGGCTCACTCTCTACATAAATGGATTTACTGAATGTCTTCCCTGTTGGTCCATTTTGTAGTGATAATTGGCAAGATTGTTTTTGCTTCCTTCGTACGTTATAGTGATAGTTGAGCACATAAGTGGGTACAGAGAAAGTAGGGAGAGGAGAACCTTTTGTAAGACCGTGGCTGCGCAGTAGGAAACATGGCATAGTTACGTTTGCATCTCCTGGTGTCCGTATGCTGACAAAGATAAATTAGAAGCAAGATTAAAAGCTCAAATAATTTCAACTGTGCACTTGGATGACTTTATCTAGCTACAAACCCAGGCATGTTTTAGAGATGCAGGCAGATCTGAAGAAAAATTCTTGGGCCTCAGAGGTCAACTTCATGTCACAAGGCATGAGTAATTTTGCTGGCTACAGCAGCAGTCACAACTTTTTGTTTGTACAGAGAAACTATTAACTCTTTGCAGAACATGCATTCATAAACCTGTATTCATCTGTATATGTTCTATTCTGATTCCTGTGTCTTGTCTGAATGCAGAGGTTGAAAAGTATGATGAAAACCTCCATGAAAAGGTTGTTGAACAAGGTGGAGCACAAAAGCGATACTATTTTGAAAATCTGAAAATTAGTGTGCCTCAAATAAAGTTGAGTGTCTTCACTTCCAACAAGCTCCCTTTGGATCTCAAGGTACGCCAGTGCATTCACAGACCGTGTGTGCAAGTGAGGAGATTCTGCCCGGGGGAAAAGGGAACAGAAGCTTTAACTTGCCACGATTCATTTCCATTTGACTCTTCCATTCTTTAAGTTACAAATATTAGAAGTTCCAGTGACTTGTGTTCTTTCGTTTGTGTAATTTCTGTCTCTTCTGTAAAATGAGTACTGTGCAGTTTGGTTCAATGTTAAAATGCGTTCAGATTGAATATGGACTTAGGCGGGAAGTCTGATCCTTTCTGCGTGGTAGTAAATGTTCTGGCACAGTCGGTCAAGTGAGCAAGGGATTCCAAATTACGGGAGGAAGATAAGCTTGTCCAGTGCTCCCAGCTTGTGTGTTGGGACCTTCCTGGACATAATAAGGTGGCAACAATCAGCAGTATTTCAGTACCCTCTGAGCTAATATGACTAATTTCCTTCAAGGTGGAGGAGTTGAAACAAAACCAAGCAACCAAACCATAAAAAACCCTCCCCTCTGTGGAGGAGCTGAGCTGCTGCCTGTTCAACTTGTGTGTTCAAACAATGCTGGCCAGGCTGTTTTGTGCCCTTGATATCATGGACATTACGATGTGTGAAATATGTATATATCGTGGAGCCCTACCAAGAATGACCCAGAACATCATCAGTTCTGAATTCTTGTTTTCTTTTACCAAATCCTTGTGCAAAAGAGACATTTCAATAACTAGCTACAGTATTCCTGACCGTTCAGTAGCACCAGCGGTCTTGAATGTGTTTGCACTTCAGCTTCAACACAAAAACAATTCTCATCCAATTAGCTCAGAGAGAGAAACCAGTGTTAGTGGTACCTTTAAGAAACTGGTAATGCTTACTGTTCTGTTTGGATTTCCTACCACCTTTGCTATATAATTCCATATGGATATGTCTTGGCAGCCGCCAGCGTTGTTCCCAGGAGAAAACTTGGCGGGTACATTTTTTCCCCCCAGTGATAACAGTCACGAGCTGTATTCTGTGCACAAACTTCCACAGAAAGATTTCCATTGAGCTTTGTAGCACAGCAGAGCTCCGGGTAAGAGGGGGAGAATAATGACAGTAGGGCCTTTGTAGAAGTTTTTCTAACTGCCTCTAGTGTTTCTGGCTTGGACATTGCTGTCTGGTAATTTGGTGCAGACAAATTATTTTTATTAGGTACCAGTAGTAACAAAGTTGCCTTATATAATATCTGATAGTTAAACAGGAAATTACTTCCTATCTAAGTGAATAATGAGGACTACTCTAGTCAGTCATCCATTTACTTGAAAAAATAAATAGGTCCCTTCTTGCAAACCTAAATCAGACCTGTAATTTACATTAAATGCCTACAGATGGCAGAAAAACTCGTGTTCCTTGCTACCAAGCATTGTGCTTTAGGGATTAGTATAGAAAGGTAAAAGACAAGCATCAGGCTTCCTGCCTTCTTCAGGTGTTCTGGGGTTGGTAACTGTGTAGATGCCATTATCAAGACCTGAAGTAGAAGAGATCTCTTTCTTTCTTGAAATATCAGTTTTCTGATTAATTTTTCCAATATTATTTTATCTGTGTGTATCTATAGATGTCTAGCTTGCCCACCTTAAATGTGGTTGTCGCAGTCAGTCGCAGACTCCTCCCAATGTATGGATTTATGTATAGATTGTACAGGTTACAGATGGCCCATGGGCTAACCAACTGTCTTCCTGGCAAATAATTGAAAAAGCTGGTTTGAAGAATTTCAGTACACCACATAACGTTAAGAAATGAGCCTGAGGCTTGCAGGAAATGATGTATGTTATTCCAGCTCATCCTGACACTTAATCAGTTCATAGAACTTCAGCAGGGTGGAAAATACCCAGTTTCATCTTCACTACGTATCATGGAAGTTAGGGTTGAGTTTAACTGAATTTTAGAACGGTTAGTGAAGTGCTAAGCATGGAATCTTAAACATGTTTTGGTTTGAAATATTCCTATCAGGAAGAGTGTTTTGAGGACTCTCTAGTTACTGAAGAAATACAGTTCTAATAATTCATCTTTGCTTGCAAATAAAAGGTTTATGGGCTGATGGCCCTCTCTATCAAAGGATCTACGTGGCGGTGGTGAACTGCTCTAGCAGCTACAGATCCTTCTGGTTTGTTACCTCTTCAAAGATGAATTCATCTGGGTGCTGTGAATGAGAAGTAGAGAGCAAAAATTAAAGCAGCAATATCTTTTATTCACTTAGGCATTGAAAAGCACGCTGGGATTTCCTCTAATCCGATTTGAAGATGCTGTGATTAATCTGGATCCTTTCACTAGGGTCCATCCGTATGAAACTCAGGAGTTTATCATTAATGACATTCTGAAACACTTTCAAGAGGTAAGTGTGGCACAGATTTTATTGTGGCAGAGGCTGAACTTCTCTCAACTTGGGTTCTCCACTGAGGATTCTCTGCTGAGAGTCTTTCTTGCCTATTCCCTTCAGTGGCGGTGCTGGGTTGCTTCTTTGGTATGTGGGGAAACAGCATCCCTTGCTTCTAAGAATACACTGCATTTTGAGATGAAACTATTGTTGTTCTTACTGCTATTTCTGTGTTCATTTCTTCAGTAAAATTCTGTGTTTGTACATGCTTTGTATATGCGAGTGGAGCTTTTTTTTCCCTTTTAATCAACATTGTGGCTGTTAACATGATCCATAAGCGATATTTCATTCTTCCTTTTGATTTTACAGGAGCTGCTCAGTCAGGCAGCAAGGATTCTGGGTTCTGTGGATTTCCTTGGCAACCCTATGGGTCTCTTGAATGATGTCTCAGAAGGTGTTACTGGACTTATAAAATATGGCAATGTTGGTGGTCTCATAAGAAACGTCACCCACGGAGTATCAAACTCAGCTGCTAAGGTAATAATTACAATATTAAATTTTATTGAAACAACAAGGAAAAAATAGTCAGGCAACAAGTCAAATGGAACTATTGATGATCTCTAAGTTGCTGTATGTCCTATTTGTTTTGTAAAAATTGTGTGTGAGGTAGCTTTTGTTTTATACTTTATATAAACACTTCAGACATGCCAGAAACCTGGCAGGAGTCAGTCAAAGCCTTGTTACTGATGCAGATATTTTGCAGACTGGATGCAGTAGTTAACCCGAGTGAGACCTAAAACATTGCTCAAGTGTGGCATCATCTCCTACACGCAAATAAACAAAGTTATGTTATATGTAGAATATAGAGAGAGCATTATAGGACTTTGGAGTTCAGGGTTTATTCAGGGTTTATGTACTGTAACAGGAGCTGTTAACATTTTTTTTTTTTTCAGAAAGTGATTAAGCTGATGTGAATATCAACTATTGTGCTAATGTTTGAGGTAGTTTTTTTTTTTCTATGCCACATAGCAACAAACGAAGGAATTCCTGGATCGCTACACTATTTTATCTTTATTTTAATTCCAAAGTCTCTGCATGGTAAATGTTCTTTTGTTCTTCTGATAACAATTGAGAGAATTCAGTGTTATCAGTGAGAGTAGCAATCTTTAGTGCCCAAGAGAGGTATGACCTGACAGCAGCCAAGAGTAGAAAGTGGTTTTGGTTGTGATTGATACTGTGCTTGATACCAAACAAACACATTTTTGCCTGGATAAAAAAAAAAAATTGAAATATTTCCCATTACATACACGGTGTGTCAGCAGGAACTGTAGATGAACTTTGTGATCATGGGTAGAATTGGAGTAATGCTTTCTTCACATCAGGATGTGGTGTTAAAATTAGTTTTTGTGAGAATTCTTTACTTCCTATTATTTTTATTTTCCAAACTAGTAGTTTTGTACATGCATATTGTCACGGTTCATCCTTGCACAACATATTCCACTTATTTGTATACAAGGAAATCTACTTTTTTCCCCAGATAAGTGGGAAAAGGTAAATCAGAAGGTGAGAAAGGTGAATTGTAGAGTTTGCATAATTACAGATAGCTCAAGACTAATGCTATCAAACGTAATTAAGTGTAGTAGAGATCCCCATCCATCACCAGGTGTAGAGCTGTGAGCACATCGAACCCAGACAGACGAACCATGAGGAAAGAGAACACACACCTTCTACACCAGCATTATCTTGTTGCCAGCATTAGCCTATTTTTGACAATTTCAAGAAATTCAAACAAAACACCATGTTGTGGATATTCCCATCTTAATCCCATATGAGTCAGCGCTGGAAGCCCAAGGGTAGCCGAGCGCTCTGGTAGGAGACTCACTGAGCTTCTCTAGGGCAGCATCCATCTGTGCAGATGGGTGGGCTTGTCCATGCTCTCTGCTCATGGATCTGGTCTCTGGTGGCCCATCCACTCCACCCAATAGAATATGTTTCTTTAGACTTTCCTTTCTATAAAGTGTTGTTTCCTCATTGCAGTCACATCTGCAGCAACGGTCCCATAAATCTTACTTTAAAAGGCACGAGCCTTCCTACATTTCCCACAAGGGCAAGGTCATTCTTTGAACTTTGGAGTCATTTGTAACCGGAGGAAGACTTTCAAAGGCAGAAGGGCAGTTGGATGCTGAGCTCCTTTCAAAATCCAACGGGAGCCGAGTGCCTGCTTCCCGTTTATACCTTTGAAAATCACCCTACGTACTATTTATCTGTCTTCCCAGGTATTTTGTTTCTTTCTTCTTGATACATCTGAAATGTCTGTGATGCAAGTCTCACACAGTTCCCTTTAAAAAAACTTTTTATTTGGATTTTGTATTTGTGCTTTTGGAAAAGGAGAGAATTATATCCTTTAGGAAGGTTTCATAGTACACTATGGAATCCTTTGATGAATCACAGAATGTTAGGGGTTGGAAGGGACCTTTGGAGATCGAGTCCAACCCCAATGTACAGACCAATCCTTCCTCTAAAGGACGGATCTTAATTCTGGTACGTGGAAGATAATCATTAAAAGGCTCAGATGATTAGAATGAGTTCCTTCTATGTTGCACTGCTTTTAGGCATCTAAATCTGCTAGAAAACTAAGCCAGGAATGTCCATATGACAAAAAATTGACACTTTGGACACAATTTGTGATGTGTTATGTACATGGTACATAACTTTGCCATATACACAGTAGAGTAGAAAGGAGTAGATGTCTGTAGGATATGTGAGGTTTTGTTAAAGAAAAAAATGTGGAGGGAAAAAAAGAATTGCAATTACTCAAGACAAACATGACTGAAACAATAGGTCTTTTCACCTCACTATGGGTGCTCTCTGCAGGGAGAATATTTTAAAGTATATTTTGCCTGCCTAAGTTGTCGCTGGATGGAGCTGTGCTGTAGAGGTGCTCATCTCTGCAGCTTGTTCCATGGGGCCGGGAGCTACCGCAGCCAAAGCTGGTGAGCCCGTGTCTGCCTAGAAAGCCATGGCTGGGCAAAGAGCCGCTGTGGTTCGTTTGAGGACCTGGCTTTTCAAATGCCTTAAAGAAAAATCTGTCCTAGACTGTGAGCCTCTAAGGGGCGAGTGGATAGATAGACAAGCTTTAATAGTATAATCATCCCTCTAAAAGTAACACTGCTTGACTGAATTGAAAAGTAAGTATTTGAGTTGTATCTGGTTTTGTCATTTTATTGCTTTCCTATTTTATAGTTGTGTTGATTATCCCTGTAATGGCTTTTCCATGCATTTCAGAACACGCAGTGGGTAATGCCTTCTTTCAAGTGGAGAGCTGCAGTGTATTTAAGTTGGCACAAACCCTTAGGTTAAATAAAGTTCACTACAGACAGTTTTGTAGTTTTTATCCCTTGGAGACTCCAAGTTCTGTATTTTAAAAAGCTCTTTGATCCTAAATATAGACACCTGAGGGAATTTCATTCCCTCTGAATGGAGACTTCTATAGTTGCCATATGCGTAGAAATGTCTTGCATTCTTGGCATCCACGCTTTTCGCTTTTGTTTCTCCCATTAGGCATGATGGCACCAAATCCTCCATTATTCCTGTTTTGGAGGTGTTTCAATTACAAATGAATATTGAGCACTGAATTAGCGTTCACGCTGACGTGTTCTGATGCTTGTGTTCTCCCAGTGGGAAATTACACATGGTTTTATCTGTTACTGGCAAATAGGTGTTGTGCTGACACAATGAAATTCCTGGTAGTAAAGGATTTAAAAGATCAATCAACTTGTCAATACTATATTTAATTTGTCTGATTCTTTCAACCCTTGCAAGGAATTCTGTTCTCTTTTATGAAGTGCAAGCACGGAGTAAATGTAGTTGTTACATCTCTGCAGCTAGGCTCAGTTTCTGGATGTATAGACCCATTGGATGGAAATAATTGTTGTGTTCCCTCCCTTCCTCCCAAAAAGAGAATTTAAATAACTTCTTAAAGACTTCATACTGAACTTTGAAGTTTCCAGTGAGAAATTTTAATTGGGAGGAGTAAACCACCAGCAATGGTTGCATTTCCTTGTTAGGTTCCTGTGGAAGCTCCCAGAGTCCTGAGAGTCAGGCTGAGGCTTCCTTAGGCTTCGGAGCAGGCACCTGAGAGTAAAAAGTTAGGTACAGAGGAGCTGCAACAATTGTAGATGTTTGAATGTTTTCTCCTCTGGCTGAGGAAGAGGCATAGATGAACTTCTGCCTTGGGCTTGCATTCCATGTATTTATTTTAATTCAGCCGTGAGTTGAGGTGTTGAAGGGCTTAACAGAGACAGGAAGAGAGGTGGAGTGTTGGAACTAGGTAAGGTAAAGAATCGAATATTGCTCCAGGTGAGTGTTTGACTTGGGGGCATTTGTAGAATAGGAGCATGAAAGCAACCCGAAGGGAAGGAAGGGTTGTAACCCTCGTCGTAAGATAAATCAAAGCAGAATCTCAAGTGGTTGGCAGCAACAGAAGAGTAAAGATAACTGATGGAAAATGAAGAGGAAGTAATAAAAGGATTATTTAAAAACAAATCATGAAGTGTTTGACTTGTATGAATGTTAACCCTAACAAAACTGGCAATAAATGAGCAGTGGCTGTAGCAGAGCACAGAAGGCAGGTACAGTTTAAGCAGGTTGTGCCCAGGAACAGACAGAAATCATAGGATCATATGATTTCTAAAAATGATTTCTAAAGCAGTCAAAGCTGATGTTTCCCTTTTGTTTAAACTTTTTTAGTTAATGTAAGCAGCCACTCTTTACAGATTGGAATTTGGGTTTTACTTTGGGAAAAGCATCCAGGAGACACTGCAGATCATCCTCAGCTTCATCTGCAGTTCAGTCAAGGATGAGCAGCTCATGTGCAGGTTCAAGTGTAGAGCACTGAGAACCTGTGTGAAAATGTGCAGATTATGAGATGGAAAATAATTGAAATTCCCAGGCAGAAGTTTTCAGTGCTGGGAGGAACGTTATAGATGGGCCATTTCTCCATTTCCTGGCAGTTTTAAAAGACGGCAAGTTTTATGGCCAATTAGTGACAGTCAGAAGCCATAGAAAGTGTCACTTTTTACGTGCAGAACATCTGAATGGGTATCTCTGAAAGAGGTTTTGGGATAAAGGATTATCTTGGAGAAGTTTGAGGTATTATTTCGTTCTTCTCCCTTTTCATTTGTACCACAGGATGAGGCCAGGATCCTGCTTTAACGTTTTCTTCACAATTCACGTTACATTTAACCATTCTTTTATAAAGTTGCTTCTACAAAGTGTTTGTGAACAGGCTTTGACTGCAGTGTATTTTTACGTGGAGAAATGGGGCATGGGTAAGACTAAAATAGAAATTGGTGATGAATTCTGTGGGAAGAACTGTTTTGATATGGAATTGATGTCTTAAATGTGCACATTCAGAATCAAATGGACACATCGGTGGTAGCTTTGAATAAGCCTTTTCCAGGAGAAATTACTCAGTCAACAATGAGAATCCTGCAGCAGTGCATCAACTGCAAACAGGGAGATACCCTGAACTGTGCATAGAAATGTGCAAGTAAGCATCATGACAGTTAAAAGCTTTTGAACCCCCACTTTTTTTTAAGTTTTACAGCTGCTCCAAAGCTTTATTTTAAAGGATTTTACCAGCTTTATTTTCTTGCAAAATAAAACACGGTCTTCCTGTTTTGCTGACTCATTGGGGAATTAAGTGAAAAAAGGAGAATTTAAAATGTGGTATACAAAGTGCTGCTGAAAGCACAAACTGAAATTAGAAATAAACCTTTATCATAGAGATGAAATGAAACTTGATCTTAACCTGCAGTTTTTGAATGGTTATCCTTTGTCATGAAACCAGGCATGTACATCTCATATATCACCATTAGCATCTGAAGGAGAAAAAAATGGGGTGTGGGTTTGAAATTAATTATTTCAGTCATGACAAAGCCTAACTGCACCACCCTGCTGTGTAGATAGTCATGTAGTTGTGTAGAACATGTTAAACAGTACGGCTTTAAACTTGGCTGCCTATCCACAAGGAGGGAAAACAGTATTGTGACCATGGGAGATGGAAAAGGTACCTTCTGAGGATCTTGCAGTAGATGGTTGGCATCCCTTCAGCACATCTGAACGCATCATCCCGTGAGAAGCTGTTGGCTCTTTACACCGCACACATGATGCCAGGCTGAATTAACGTGTTGGTGTGAGGTTTCCTTCAAAAATCGAAGGGAATGCAGAAAACTGGTTAGGGTTTAAATAGGAGGCTCTCTCAGATCCCAAGTGTGGTCACAGGTGACCGTAGCAGCAAGTGCAACTGGCTGGAAAGGGCCTGAGTGCCCTTGCGGGAGGGAAATGCCCTCTGAAAATAAAAATGACCAGAGTTGGGAAAGGTGATGTTGAAAAGCGAACTTAATCTGCCATCCTCTGAATACATTGTTGTTAGGTATTAGGGAACTGGACCACGTCTCACCAGGCTTCTCCTCAGGTTTTCAACATATATAAAGAGTTTTAAGGAGGGGGGTGAAGGAGAGCAAGTAATTCCCTTCCCAAAAAACAAACAAACAGGAAGACCTTAAAGCTTTGCAGGAGTTAAAATTCGGGGGAGGGGAATTATCTGTTAAGAGTATTAGTTGTTTAATAAAGCGCAGTTGTCCTCCAGATGAACCCGCCAGTGACTCTGCAATTGGGGTCATTCCAAGTTCACGCTGTGGACTTTTGACTGCCTTCTGTGTCTGTGAAAACAGCCGGCGGTTCCTGCAGGGATCACTCATTCAACCCTGTAACACAAAACTATTGCCAACGGGCACCTGCTGGTGCCGCTTCCCAGGAGGTCCTTGAGGGAAGCTCCCCACTCCTCGGGCATCTGTGGCGATGAAGCGGCGGGAGCTCCCCCGGGACTGGTCGGGCAGCCATGCGGGCCGCGCGGCGGGGCCTCCGCGCTCGCCCGGCCAACCTGCCCTTGTCAGGATGCATTAGGAAGCTTCGTTAACGATGGGATGTGAGCTAATTAAAGCTCCTTTCCTTTGGACATAGGACATAAATCGGGGTGGAGAACGCCGCACAGAATCTCAAGAAACGTGTGTTTGTTTGGTGGGAAAAGCCACTGCCGCCTCTTGGTTGTCGGTAATTTAGAGAGGGTCAAAGTTTAGGTCTCCCTTAAAATGAGAAGCTGATTATAGCATTTTGCTGATGTAGTGTTTTCTAAATTAAGAGCATGTCAGTTCTATTCATAGTTCCCTTACGCGTTTCTCTCTGCACAATTTGGTTATAAATGCATTTTAGGCTCAGCCTGAACCACCCTTTCTGTTTAGGGTTGTATTTAACAGTTGACCTGGATATGTATAATGTGTAAAGGAAAATGTAAAATTCTATACTGTATAAATTTAACTGAATTCATTAACTTTCCTGCTTAAATATCTGAGTAATTCTTAAGAGCCTGACAGAAGCCCTGGTAAAAGTGTGTTGTGGAACAGCTTCAGGTAGCTGGGCCTCTTAAACCTGACAAATAAACACCTGCTTTTTAAAAATTACTTAAAGCTGCTTTTTAGTCCCAGTGTAATGCAGAGTTGAGCGCAGTGGCGGAAGGAGGAAACTGTGTTGTCTGTTTGCTTACTGATGTCCCCTTTGTAAAACCAAATGCGTCGTGCCTCCCCTCCGTAACAATGCATGTACTGGTTAGTAAAGAAGCTGCTCTGAAAGTTATTTTTGTGGTAAGTCTGAGAAACATATTAAATATCAATCTTGAGATGTGGCAACAAAAGCAAGGAAACCTAGGCTCAAGTATTTACTGGACAACTTTATCTGTCCCCCTGCTCCTAGTCATTATATATATCCTAGAATACTGCCTGTCTTTTTATCTTTTTACACTTTCAAAAGAACAACAGCAAGATTTGAGGGTGCTCGGCTGTCCTAAAACTCATTTTTAACCACAAATCCTAGCAGCATGTATATATCTCTCCTTAGCCTATAGTGAAGATAAAAAAAACACTTCCCTCCACATAATGAAATAAATGCTAAATTTTGAACTGTTGTGTTTTATTGTCAGAAGTCAGCATAAGAATTGGCTTCCCCTAAAATACCAGTAACAGGTGTAGGAAATAAGGGTGTTTTTCAGTGATATTCCTTTCAGGCCTTCTGTGCTGTGCTGCCTTTTGCTTGCACATCTGAGAGAAGGTAAATGTCAAGTCAGCAGAGGGGAGGAAAATGATGCTCCAGACACAGTGTTCCTGCTTCGGGCTGTAAGGAAGAGTGTATTCCACAGAACGGGCATTCAGAAATGTGATCATCGCTGTTCGTTCTTTCCGTGTACAGCCTTTGCTTCCTGCAGTAAAGCCACTCTTCTCTTTCACATGGACATTAATTATATTTAGGAGAGTTACTGTTGAAATGACTTTTAATCACCGTGAGTAGGGACTCTCCTGGAGAATGTGTGAGAGAATCGACGATGATCTAATTCACAGTTTGCATTAGACTTTCTCATTGAAGTAATTTAAAATACTCTTTTCTACCTTGGTGAAGTAACATACTTTGATTCGTGCTTTGGTGTCTGAGAACTAGCTTTTACTATTGCAGACAAAAGTATGAACATCGTCAGCATGTGGCATTCAGGGGTTTTTGAAAGGTGGTGGTTTGGGGTCCGCGTCGAATGGAGTTCCACAAAGAACTCCTTTTTAAAGGAGCTCTGCAAAGCTGGGGTGAGAACTGAGTAAACCCTGTGATTTCTAATTTAAATGCAGTCTGTTGGGACGTTTGCACAGAAGTTATAACTGACCTGTATTCAATTTCATCACTTTCTCCCTTCAAATTCCATCTTGGAATGTTCTGCTTTGCTCAGTCAATACTAATTGTTGATGTACCGTTCTGTGATGCTAGAATTACAATGGAATGTTTGGACTGAAGTCATGATTGTGTATTTATCCTTTTGGGATGTCCTTAGAGAACCAGGCAGTGCCAAGAGCTTAAAAAGACTTTAAAAGATTACTTAAGCCTTATTTCCATGCTGTGTGCTTCATGCATCTGGCTTAGAGGGAACACGCAGTACAAAGTCCAGAATTAGTTTTCATTTGCTTTGAATTCTTCTTGTGCCCCATAAGCCTCATTGTTTGGCACCAGCTTTGATTCAGAGACACTGCAAATGGGGGTGGTTGTTTTTCTTCTATTTTTTGAAACAATGAAGGAGACATAGTCAGTGGCAGAAGTTTTTGTGGCAAAACAACTTAGTTATTAAGCCTTTAAAAATGAAAACAAATGCACACACCAAAAAAAAAGCCCAAAACACGAGTAGATTAGTTTCTTGTACAGATACTATTTCAGCTGCTTTTGCAGATCGTGGCTAATATTGATTGGTGACAGTAAACTTAAAACAAGAAATGATTAATCATCTTTTTACTTGAGTCTACAGAGGAGGTGGCCAAGGCCAGCGTGCCCCAGGCTTACGGAAGTCTAATAACATTTTCAGTAATTGTGAAGTGTTGAGGGTGGTTTACATGTTGTTCCCAAGATAGTGTTCACTGCAGGGTAATGTCCTGGAATTCCAAGGGAAATGTGAAAGTTGTCACATTTCACCCTTCTGGGGAGGATCAGTTTATTTCAGACCACATAGGCTGAAGTTAATGAAGTGTGGTGGGTCATACTTTCTGCTTGCAATGTATTACCAGTTGGTAGCTTCACACCGTGTGTGTGAGAACCAGGATCAAGTGTGTTTAGTATGCAGTCCTGGAAGAAAAGGTCAGTGTCCATCTCCAGAGGGGAAATGGGTGAAGTACCATCTGCTTTGGGGACAAAACCAGAGGAGAGAGATGGTCTCTTATCTGGGAGCGAAGGTGGATGAATGCTCTGATCAGTGGAGCTTTTTGGAGAGGTTCTCCTTTTCCTGTCCAGGCAGAATGGATAAGACAGAGCTTAAAACTATGCATATTAGTGATAAGTTGAAATAGTTTTAGTACCTGAAATGACAGAACTTGTAATTAGTAATCTGGAAGACCCATACTTTGCTTTGTTTGGAGTTGGCAGCTTGACAAGTAAAATACTCACCTTCTTACTCGTTTGTACTGTGTAGACTGGCTTCATTCAGGAACACTTTTCGTTAGGGAGCAGGTAACTAATCTTGGCCGATACTGATGGTGTGTTGCAATTCTGCTTCAAGGAAAAAGGAAATCTGAAATGGGGGAAAAATGCAGAAATAAAAGACCATGTTACTACTTTATTTCATCGACAAGTAGGCAAAGAGCTCATTATGAAAATGAGACTAGAAAAGGACGGGCGGCTGGTTTTTAGATGTCCCTTGATTAGTTTCATGTTTGTTCCAGGTTGTTGTATTTACTTAGGTTGGCATTTACGTGGTCTTAGTAGGCTTTGAAGTTATCAGGTCACACTTTATTAACAAGAGCTGAGGAAGACAAGGGTGGATCGCACTTTTGTTGTCACCTTGGTTTATCTGGAGACTATTTTCTGCGTGACTGGGTTAACAGCTCAGTAAGCCGCCATCACTGCTCTTCCACAAGTCTTAATATCTACTACTGCACTTCTCAAAGGTGGCATCTAAAAGCAAGACATTTGGAGGGGAAAAGGCAAGTCTGCTTTTGTGCTTCAACTTGTTCAAATCTCCCTTCAAAGTTTAAGCTGGACTTAAACTACTTAAATTTCCGATGCTTACTCTAGGTTTTGATCCTGAAGTAACTTGCCACTGCTGAGTAACTTTTTCGTAATATAGTGATTATAATCTACTTAAGGTGTTGTGTGGGTGGTTAGTTGGGGCGTTTTTTGTGTTAGAAATCTTTCTTTTTCCTTTTTCTATAGGTAGATACAATTCTGCTTGCTGAAATAGGCTTCAGGAACCATTTCACAGAAAACATTTCTGAGGTGCACAGAAAAGGATGATTAAAAATTTCTGATACCCAGCAGTTACTTGACTTGCGTGGCATTACCTGTAGTGGGCAATAGGAGAGGTGACGTAGGTCTTGTGCAGGTCACGCATCGAGATAATGCTCACACCACAGTCTGAGTCTTTATTGCAAACTAAAGTCTAAACTTTACAGCGGAGAAGGGCAAGTTGCTCACTTGTCTTAACGTGACTTGCTAACACCTACAAAATGTCTCCAAATGTCTCTGCTGTTTTATCTTTGCTGGCGTTTCACCTCTAACTGGCAAATCGATCACATCACATTCTGTACCTCGGAGCAGGAGAATGCTGCCGCGATCCCCAGCTGGAAATGGTTCCAATGGGCCCTATTCACGTGTGCTCCCCGAGGGAGCCCTCGGTTTAGGTACAAACGGTACAGATGGCTACAAAAGTTTGGCTTCAGTCTTTGTTAAGTGAGGCCAGAAAACAAACAGTACCCGGGGAGGAGGAGGAGACCTGTCAAAAGCTAATTCAACATGAAGTTCGTGTTTTGTAATTAATGTGTGTTGAGTTTAGATTTTGTCACCTGAGTCAGGGCAAGATGGAAACATTTCATGGTACGTTTGGTACGTTAGAACCCTTCGATTGTTCTATGTACAAATGAAATTCAGTGTATTTTCCAAGTAACACAAAAATATCTCTTTAACTTTGGGGTTACAGTTAATGGAAACTATGGCTTTTAAACTGTGTGCACGTTATTACTTTTCTTCTTTCCTTCTCAGTAAGAGAATAATTTGTTACATTAAAATTCTTTCTATAAGCTGAAAAGGAATTGTAATTGACTATTAGGTGTCAGATTCTGCTTCTCAGAGGAAAATCTGAGGCAAGACCAGATTAGATTCACTGGGAAGGCTGGTACAGTGGGGCTGGCTGGTTGAGATTGAGGGGGGAGATAAATGCTTATTAATTTTGATAATAATTAATAAGTTGGTTGTCTGATCATGCACTAATGTAACTTTCAAAATGCATTCTTGAAAAATCATTTTTAGGCCTTGACAGATGCTTTAATGAGGTTTCAGTTTTGAAGGCCTATTGAGCCTTTTAGTTTTTATAGCAACTATTCCAATGTTCTTAAAGCAAAATCTTTCTCCAGGAAAAAAACCCCCAACCTTAAACACCGTTAATAGGTAGCTTCAGGTTGGTTTGTATTTCTAGACTAATTTAAAAAACAGTAACACCTACATTAAGTTCACAAAAAGGTCAGAAGTAATTCAGTCACTGGTCACTGTGCTCTGTGTTTAGTGTCCATATCAAGTCACAAGAAGGGTCATAGGATTTAAGTTTTGTTTGTGTTGTTAAGGTCTGCTTGTTTGGATAATTGGAGCCACCGGACTAGTTTGTCTCTGAGCTGGAAAGAAGTACCTAAAACTAGGACATCATTAGTAGAAAAGAAACACAGCCGTGGAAAGAAACCACAGAAAAAGGAGGGGAATGTTGTAATTGCATCAAGCACTGTTTCTTTTGTAGTCTTTAGTGTACAGGATTTCACACTGGATTTTAGTTGTCTTGTGCACACTTAATCACAGAGGTTTTTTTTAATATGTCTTGAAAGGAGGAGATTGTAAGAATGCTGATGCTAGTTGAGGGAGGTGATAACCAGAAGATAACCAACTGCACGTAACCAAGAAATAGCTAGTTTTTGAGGTAATCCCAGGAAAGTGCCTGCTAATCATGTCATGAATATGAGGGAAGGTTTCAGGTTTTTTGTCTCCTTTTCTTGCCTGCCTGCCTCCCTCCTTCCACCAAGCTTCTGTTTTTTATCTGATTATGTCAAACTAAAGGTCAACAGATCACAATAGATCATTTTTATTTGGTACTTTTTCATTGACTCGGACTCAGTAATGGTCAGAGTTCTCAGAAAAAACATGGTTTGGACTTAGATGTTCTCTTCTAACTGTAAGTATGTATCAATGGAGTAAAAATGCTCCCTGCACACATTCAGGGTTCTCCTCAGGCTTCTGTTCTACAGGGGATGGTGCCTGTGGGCACTTAGCAACACAGGTGTCTTTCAGCAGATCACCCCACGTACCACGGGGAACACGGCGTGGCTGCCCCACCGGCTCTTTTCACAACAGAGCTATTTCTATATTGTGTTACTAAAAAGGATTCAATTAACTCTTGCAATCATTTTAGTTTCATGACAGTTTTGCCTTGAAGCTTTTGACGTATCTTTGCAGAAAAAAAGCTTTGTACCTAAATAACATTCTTGTGAATTTTCGAAAGGTCACACTTGGGTCACTAGCGCTTCACTTGGCACATCTTTTACAGAATTCCCTTAATTTGGCTTGACCGCAACAGCTGGGCACCTGCTCAGTTGTGTTTGTCTCCTTGGGATTTAGGTGGCACCAATGGGAAACACAGGTTAACGTCCTTCAGTGCCTCCTTCGTGGCAGAAAAGCCAGAGGGACTGCATACATGTGACCAAATGAATTGTATAAATCTGTATTTCACAACTAGAATCTAGGACTTGGTAAATCTACACAAGAGAAACTCCTTTTGTTCCGTTAATAACAGAAAAGGTTGGTCTCTTACAGTTTGCTGGGACCTTGTCAGACGGATTGGGAAAAACAATGGATAACAGACATCAGACCGAGCGAGAATACATCCGGTATCACGCTGCAACCAGTGGAGAACATCTTGTAGCTGGAATCCAAGGACTTGCACATGGTAACCCTTAGATGAAATTTTAACTCATTTCTCACTTAAAAGTAATAATCAGATTGAAAAGAACAGGTTTTATTACTCTTGGATCATTACTTGAATCCAGGGAAGTGGAGCTGTCATAGGCTTTAAATTTGAATTTGAACGTTTGCAGGTCGGGGCGGGGGAATTGTTTGTATTTTAAGTTGACATTTAAGTTTTTTAGTTGACGTTTAAGAATAAGATCTTTTCACATGTAACTGTGATTGAAAGCTTTTTTGCCAATTAAAAGGAAATCTCAAAGAAAGTTCACCCATGCAGACAGGCTTTTTGAGACCCTGATATTAAAGTAAAAATGAGTATGGTTAGACTGTAGCTTTCTTCTGTCTGCTGTTGGTTCCAGAAACTTGAATTTCCCAAACATAGGTACATCAGTTTAAAGTAACATTTCACCAGTTGAGTTATTTTGTGGGCGTGGTTTGGTTGTTTTAAGTCTAACAAGAACTAGAGAAATTTGTGTAAAAGACAGTGAACTGATCTTAATCTGGCCAGAATCTCACATCAATTTAGTTCATGATTTATCTGTTGAAGAAAGCTAAATCAATACAGCCAAGTTTAAATCAAATATTTATATTTTGAATCATCTTGACTCAGTTTGTTTAAATGTCCTTGTTCCAGCACAACTGTTGCAGCCTGTGTAAAGATAGTCTGGGTTTCACAACGGCGATCTTTTCTGGGCTGAGCAAAAGTCTGCCTGCCGGACTTTTGTGATAAAGAGACATAAAGGTATTTAAAAGGAGCATGAGAGACTTTCCTCTCACACCAGTGAGCTGTAAAGTCTGATACAAATTATATTGGTAGAAATGGAGGAAATCTGAAATAAATCAATCTTTGCTGAAAAGTCAATTGTAAAAGCACTTTGTGTTCTATTATCCAGTAATGAAGGAGTTTAAAAGTTTAAAATAACTCACTTTTTCCAGTACAGAAATGCACCTTTCCATTTTCTGCCTCGAATTGTATAAGCTTTTGCGGTAACAGAATTTTGTCACATGGTGAGTAACCGCTTCACCTCCAGAACAGATGAGGACTATTTGTGTAAATACAGCTGGGAAATAAAACAGCATAGAAATATTTTAAAGTATACATATTTAATAACGAATTCAGTCTTTTCCTATGGGATCCGATTGTGCGTATCCGTGTCTACACTGCATATACAAAGTCACTAGCTAGTGTAATCAGTTTCGAAGCAGGTTTTGTCTTACATTAAACGCGCGGCACGTTTCTGTCCAGCTCAGCAGTAAATCCTGTCGGCAGCCGGCCCCGGCCCTGACGAGGGCCTGCAGTTTTGCGAGGCAGTAACTTCTGGCCTACTTTGCTGTTCTTGTCTTTGCCAGGTATCATTGGAGGATTGACAAGTGTAATCACTTCAACAGTTGAGGGTGTGAAAACGGAGGGAGGTGTCAGTGGTTTCATATCGGGCCTTGGGAAGGGGCTGGTTGGCACAGTCACCAAACCTGTGGCTGGAGCTCTGGATTTTGCATCGGAAACTGCCCAGGCTGTGAGGGACACTGCGACTCTGAGCGGCCCCAGGTCAGTAAGCACTATTTCTGATTAATAACACTGTAAAAATGAGTATTAATGCCTGCTGCAATTTCTGGTCTGAATGTCTTTCCATCCCAAAAGAAACAATAATTAAACGTACTCTGAGCTATTGCTGGTGATGGAGCCCATCGCATTCATTTTGCTGTTGCTTTAGTAGACGGTGTTTGTTGATACCATAACAGTGACATTTTCCCAGAAAAACTGCCATGTAAAATAGGAATTACTAAGATACAGACTAGATTTTTTTAGAATAAAGTAAAAATTTTTAAAGGCTGTATGTAATGAGGTTAACTTAGACCACGGAGTCCTTATGTGGAATTAAAATGGAAGAGTTTTGCTCCCTGCTCTCCCTCCAGCTTCCATTTAGCTGTGTAGAAAAACAGCTCTTGGAGGGTTTGAAGAGTTCTGGCATCACTGTAGCATCATTATCTCTACTTTGTATTTTGGACGACAGTTCTCACAAAAAGTGTTGATATTTGCCCTTGTGTCCACACGCTTATCTGCTTCCCCATGCATGTGTGGGTGTCAAGTGTCAGCACATCAGGACAGATGCTTTGGCTTCCTTCCTGTGCTCAGTCCTAGCGCAATATGGTCTCTGCAAAATAATGATGATTGTTTTAAGTACATGAATGTTCATAAGCACTGACTGTGAGCATGGAAGAGGGAAAGGGCTAGGTTCTGAAAAGGCTGCCCTGAGAGGAGATTCCTTTTGTGGCCAAGAGTTTACTTTATTTGAGAGTACTACGCCAAGAAGTCCTGTTGCATGTGAGATCCAGCTGAAGCAGTGAAAGAAAACGCCATGTACATTTTATTGTCAGAAAGCTTAGAGAAAAATGTTTGCAAAATGTTGGGGTTTCTGTTTGTTTTGTCTTCCCCATTTGGCTCTTCCATTTCCTGTGTTTTATTATGGCACACTCCTGACTCCTGAACTCTACCATCATCACGCCAGGAGAGAACAATAAGCTTGATGAAGTATGAGTGAGGTGCAGGAAACTTTGGAGAATTAATGTAGGTTACTTTGTTGTGAAAATGGAAGTGTTTACATGCATACATCTTAGTATTTAGTACTTGGCTCAATTTGTAAAACCGGAAGGTCAGGGATTACGAGCTGGTAGGTCATGTGAGAGCTCTGTGTGCATCCCTGAGAAAACACATCTGCTGTTTTGCTGGTACCTGTCTTAATTTTGTGAGCAAGGAGATGGACTGATTGGTTTAAAGGTGGGCATGGCCTACACACAGGAGTGGTGGTGTTACCAGCAAACCAGCTGGCAACTGGGGAGAGCCTCCAACCAACCTTATCTCTAGCTTGTGTTTACCTGTGTGACATACTTCCCCTTAACTTGTTAACTGTCAGTTAAGTGTTGAGCTTAAGACAGATGAGCTGAACCACGTTTCTACTTCTACTGGATTCCGAAATACTGTTGTCATAGATGAGAGCTGTGAAATTGCTGTAGTGTCTACACACACTTGCAAAAAAGTTTCTGACCCAGCAACCTTCCAAAAGGGGGGGGGGGGGGATCAACAAAGAAAAACCTTTCTCAATTACATTTCTCCAGTCTACAAAATCCGATCAGAACTCTTTTTTTTATAAATAAGTGTACTTTTATATCGATAATATAGGAGGGGGAAAAGAAATCACAACAAAGCCCACACCACTGCGTATAAACAGTCCTGCACTCAGGTTTTGCTTGGTAAGGGGGGGTTTGTAATGTGCTTATATAATGAAGCAACCAAATTGTTCTTTCGGGGTATAAAACAAAATAAAAACAACAAAGGATTTGTACATTTTTGAGACTGCTGTGTACCAGTATCCCCCTGCTGCATTTGTTAACTACTCAAGTATGTGTGGTTTGGAATCCAGGCGGAACGCCGATCCAAACCCATGTCGCTGGCTCCAGCTGAATATTCTGTTGAAGCATGCTGGGCCGTGGGTCGACTCTTCCAGGCTGAGTACAAAAACAGCCAACCCTGATGAATATAAGCTTATGGCAGTAACGGATCTCAAGTGTAGTTTTGAACAGTTGAAGAACGTGATAAGAGCTGTCTTGACCTGACTCGAGACTGACAGCCTGTGTGCAAGGTTCTGGTACTGGTGCAAAGCAGAGTCAACCAGTTAATTACATTTGCATTTAAATAGCATGATACGTAACCATAAATTATAGGCCCCTTGCAACTCTCTAATTACAAGGTTGAATTTTTTAAAAGCCTTGAGTAGCTGCTTGACTTGAACCATTGGATCAGTTTTGAGCGAGATGAAGAATTTTAATTTAGGGTGTAGTTTTTCCTAAAAGGCATCTTCTAATTCCAGCAAAGTTACTGAATAGAACACGGAGGAGGGCTGTGTAGCTTGTTTTACTGTGATCGTGCAACATGAACCTAAGTCTCTTTAGGCTTCAGAATGTATTGATTTGTGCTGGGACTCGTACAGCTGGCACAAGCCGTGAGCTTGGAACACAGAGCCAGATGTATGGCTGAGATGCGGACGATGGCTCTGCAGCTTATGGTGGTAGTTTAAAAGGTGACGTGCTTCAAGTGAGAGAAAATATTTTTTTAAATCTGACTTTAGGCTGGACTTTTTCAAGGCTGTTCTTGTAACTTGTTATGGAATCCTGTAATTTATTATGCTTGTTATTTTTGAATAAAACTGCCTTAATACTTTTAATGCAGAGGAGAGCATAAAATAGTTGTTGACAATGCAGTGTACATCTAATTTATAAACAGTTAATGTCTGTGACTCAATACCTTTTTTTTGAGTGGGTTTTATGTGTTCCAAGTACTCTAGTGTCACATACGAGAGTTCTGATTATTTCCATATTTGTCATATACTGCCAAAAGTCTTAAAGACCAGTTCAAAACAGGAAAGCTTTTATGTCTCTAGATATGCTTGGAAAGCTCTCTCCTAGAAACGTGTTTCAAATCCTAGTGCAGCACAAGTAAAGAACATTTATATTGAGATGTGTGTCTAACTTAAGTAGTGCAGGAAACTGCCACTCTGGCTTTCGCTCAGGCTTCTGCTAGGTCAGTGCAAGTTTGAGATTATTCCTGAGCTGTTATTGCAGGGTGTTGTGTTCTTTTCTGATAGCCACAACATGAAACTTGGAAGTAAGAGATAACTTCATGACCTCCCCAATTTTACTGAGTTCTGTCAGGGAACTGTGCTGTGTGAGTTTTAAAAAGTTTGAGATTGGCAAGCCATCAATAGCCACAGAGAATTTTTATGTAAATATTTGATTATTTTCAATGGACTTCACCTGGAAAGAAGCAGCCTGTGCTCATTTTTCTTTTGTTCAACACTTTCATGCCATTGCTCGGAAATGTGTGGTGAGGTTGCAAAATTTGAGGCAGTGTCAACACCCAGTGATGTTAATAAATTTTGCCTCTGTGCATCCATCCTCTGTTCACTATTTCGATTGTAAGGTCACAAGCTGTAGACTTGAGACTGTGAGTACTAGGGATGCTGAGAAGAACCAGAAGAAAATGTCTGCCTCGTTATATGGAACATGAACTCAGCTAATGCACTGCAAAGAGTATGTTCTCGGGGTTCTCAGGTTTTAAAGATAAATATTGCTTAAACCTTAAGAGCTCTATGTGTCCCAGATTCTGTCCTGACCTTGGACTTGATCTAGGTCTGACTTAAAGAGTTTCTACAGTAACATTAGTCATGTATGGGCCACGACTCTGGCGAACAGGACGGTTTTCTTCTCTGGTAAGCCCTTCCTAAGATTTTCCTAGAAGCCAGAAAGAAAATACATTTTATCATCCAGTGTTCATTGTGTTGTGTAAATCTGGAAATGTTGCCTAAAGGATGGTTTTGCTCATACATCTGTCTGACTTGGACAGTGTGATGTCCTTCATATCCTCTTTTTTTCCCAGTGGGAGAAGAAGCCTTTATAATGAACTGTTTTCTCAAGGGTTTTTTTGAGCGTGTTTGTCTGTTTTACTCCTGTGGCACCCTGTTTAGGGGCTGTAGACATGGTTGGTCCTCAGTCTTAGCCCCACCTCCCATCTTCAGTCACTGCTGAACTTGGCTCTATGGGTTTACATTTTTCTGTCATTAGTCCATCCAGATTCTTCTATTGTGGCTGTTGAGTTACTTTGAAATCTCCCCAGCCTGTAAGTTCCCATCAGGATTGTGTGAAAAGGGACCGACATGTCCCTGTTCTCTGACAAGCTGTGCTCTACAACTCTTCCAGAATTGTGTTGGCTGCTTTTACTGCCATATCGCATTGCAAACTGATATCCAGTTTTCTGCTTGCTGTTTTCTCCCAAGAGGTTTTTTTTTTTAATGTTTTATTTTATTGCTTTGCAAATATCTTCTCGTCATTTAGCGTAGTGTTCTGGATTATTTTTCCCCAGATGAAGGAGGCTGCAATTTTGTAGATTGAATCCCATTTCATTTCCTTGCTATATTTCTGACCTCTTCAGGTTCTTTAGTACTTCACTGTCCTCACTGGAGTTTTAAACGCCTCTTAGTTTGTAGTCTCCAAGTATAATTTTACATGCTGCTTTTACTAGATCCATGAAGTTTAGCAGGCCTGGTTTTGTGCCCACACATTTTGCAGCACCTCAGTAGACTCTTCTCCCTGCCTTAATCATTTTCTGTCCCCAGTCTCACCTGCTCAGTACTCTTAGGCTTTACTTTCTCACTGGTAACTTTGTGTAGTTCTGCTAGAGATCCTGTTCTGTTCCTTACCTGTCTGCAGCTGAATGCAGGTTTTCTTCTGGGAGGAGTAGTTCTTCAAACTTCAGCTCTGCACCTCGTTGGTATGGATCATTTAATCTGGAAACCTTGGGGGTTTTTCTAAAAATGCACCTTGGCTATTTTAGTTTAACTTAGAAAGAGGCAAGACTCCATCATCTAAGATGTAAAATTATTTCTGAATAAATGAGGCTGCCCTTAAGAATGGACAAAAGTCAGTTCTCTGTTCCTTTTGCCTGTCTAAAGAGTGTTTCTTACTGCCGTGAGATGCTTCTGGCTTGTAGTCCTGACTGTGGTTTTCTTTTCCACAGATTTCTGTGAGAGTGATTAATTTTTTTCTTGCCCTTACTCAGACTTATTTTCCAAAGGAATGACTCGGATTAGAAGAGCAGTCTTTCCTAGACATCACATGTAGTCTCACATCAATAAACAAATAGGGCTTCTTGTCAGAAAAGTCTCAAGTAAGGGTTCTATTTGCCTGGGAGTGGAATCCTGTCAAGATTGCTTTGCATATTCCCTCCACTGGTCCTGCTTCCCCTTAAAGCTCTGTGGAAGGAATTCAAACAGTTGAGGCATGTGGTTATTACTCTTCTGGAGTGCCTACAACGATGAGAATTACGGATGCCGTGCACTGCCACCCCACACTCACTGTGCTGCTGAACCTCTACATACCCACACAGTGACTAATCCTAAAGAGGACAGTCTTTAGTTAATAAAAGTGACTATTTCTTGTGCCTTCCTCCAACAGTGCCAGGCTGGGCATCCCGCAGCTTCTTCCCTTTGCCTTCCCCCTCTGGCACAAAGAGCTGAAGGATAATTACTTGGGAGCACCGCCTCTGTTCTTCACAGCTAAGCAGAATTTGCTGTGCACGGCTGAAGAATATAACTCTGATGCATATAGTGTTGTGGTTTGTTTTTTGTTGGTTTTTTTTTTTTTTAATCCACAGGATGTAGTAATAGATGAACCGTTAGAACATTCAGTTTGCTTAATTGTATTTTATCGCAGAGTCTACAATTCTAGAGCTGCAGGTAGAAACATCTCGCCATTTCCTGTGTTCCTGCATTGTTCGTTGTAGGAAAGCACTGGTAGCTGCTTAGCACCCAGGATGATTTGGCGAATCCAAACCCTGCACTAACATATCCCTCTCCTTTGCCTTTTTAGAGGATTGAATGGACAGAAATTGGTCCGTGCTGTAAATCCAGTACCTTGCTTTCCTTCTGAATAATGATTCCAGGAGGTTCTTGCTCGGTATCTGCGTTACTGGATACCATTTATATGTGGAATATTCATGTAATCCATTGTTTTTACAGTTGAATGTCTTGGTCCCCTTTTCCATTTGGACCTCCGGCAGCAACACAATACTCCATTAATACCATATAGATGTGGTTACTTTTACATCTGTGTGGGAATGTTCTTAACAGAAGGTTTTAGAAAAAAGTGAAGCATTTACTGGCTTGTGTTATGCAATGTTTGATCATACAGGTCTTAAATTTTACATATTTTACGTCTGATTAGCCTCTGGAGCTTCAGAGCTATGTTTTGGAGTACCAGTGTCCCAGGACAACGTGAAACACGCACCTTACCTGTGCGTACAACGACACTTGGTTGAAGCCCAAGGGTTGAAGTTGCTGAGGCAACTTCACATTCCCCTTCACATTCTGCTTTCTGGGTTTTTATGCACCCTGCATACTACCAAGAAGTTCTAGATGCTTTAAATTCCAACAGAGAGTGCTAAGCCTTTAGTTAAAACCTGTGTAACTTGTTAAAACTTGTAGAACATTTTTTCAAAGCGTTTTTGCTTTGCCGTGACCAAACATGTTCCTACTGTTAAACCTGAATAGAAATCTGGCTGAGGAAAACCGGGCAGTCACCGCGTTCACCATTGGTAACGCGTCTGTTAACGTTACACAGGGAACTGACTGAACTGTCCTTCTGAGTACCAGCATCTGTTTTGTAAGAAAGATTTTTGCACTAAAAGGTTAGTGTTGAACCTGACATTTGAGGGCAGGAAGGTGCCCTTGATGCTCTCAGGCTGTTGGTTGATGGAGAGAAAGGGACGGAGGCACTGGAAGGGAACGTTGCCAGGGAAGGACAGATGAGTGTTAGTGGGAAACATTCAAGCGTATCATGCCAGGTAGTTAGCCAGGCATAAAATGTGAAATTATATTTTTTGTTTAGACGTCCATTCATTATTAGCAACAAATGATTTCAAAAAGATGAATGAATACAGAGTTCTTCCTGGGACAGTCGCCACAAAACCAAAATATTTGCTTGTGCCTTGTTGCAACTAGAGGCAAGTGTGTTTCCATCACGGGTTGAAGGACACTGCACTGAGTGAAACGCGCTTCCAAATGCCACTGATGGGGACAATGCTGCCTCTTGGGCCAGGCAGATGTTCCAAGAGGTGACTGACGTTCTCCAGTTCGGTTAGATCCAAGGCACTGCCATGTAGGCCTGGCATAGGCCATCAGAAATAGAAGCAATAATCAACTTCCTGCTGGAAAGGGCTGATAAGTCTTTGTTGGATTTACCACAGATTTATTCTACTACTTACACTTTGCACGATAGTTAGGAGGACTGCATTTGCTCCACAAAACAGAGCTCTTACACCATGTGCCCGCTTCACAGTATTTAGCTGTTAACTAAAAGGAATGCAGCTAGACATTTTCATTGGAAATACTTGTCTTTCTAGAGCCTGCATATTTTGTCTCATTATCTCATTTCGGCAAAAGTTTTGGACACCAAGGCAAAAAAGTTAAAGGAACATCTTCTATTGTGTTACAAGTTTCCTGTTTTCTGGCATTCGTGTGTGTTTTTAGATCCATCCTTATTCAGAAAGCACTCAGCTGAGCGATACTTTGGGTTGAAACAATCACAGAGAGCTGCAGATTTCCCTGCTCTGCCGTGGTACCTCCTAGAATGGCACTGGAGAGACCTTGAAAAAGAATAAATTCTATTCATGCGTTAGCATCAGTAGAACAAACTAAAAAGTCATCAAAGACAGGCAATAAAATATCCGCAATTTCCATTCACAAATCTACTTAGAATTAGGTGAGATAAGTTAAAAGCGTTTGTGCACCAGAAACGAACAAAAGCTTTATTCAAAACAGATGTGGCTGTTGGAATGCACCAGGAGAAATTGTCAGACTACATCAAACCAGTCGGACTTGATCCCCAGAACTGAAACACCCTAATACACATTCTGTGGGTTTTTATAATATCTTCTGGTCCTCTTACTGGTACTTTCAGTTCAGAAAAAGAGGGAAGGTGAAGCTGATGCAGTGCAGTAGGACTGCAGCAGCACCAATGGCACGCACAGCTCACCGCTGCAGTGGCTCTAGGACCTCATGTCCTGGAACGTCTGCTTGTGGTGCCAAAGGGGTGCAGCCTGGAACAGCAGGTCAAGGGCAGCATTCTGGGAATAGCTTTTACTGGTCTTAATAGTGATGAAGGCAAGCACAGATGTTTTCTGTAC
Source organism: Coracias cyanogaster (assembly GCA_033124195.1). Lineage (NCBI taxonomy): Eukaryota > Metazoa > Chordata > Aves > Coraciiformes > Coraciidae > Coracias > Coracias cyanogaster. Next base: position 21,305 of record JAVSBS010017257.1, on the reverse strand, counting down.
GGGTGAGGGCACAGGTACCTTAGAGTGCCTGCATCTTCAGTAGGAGCCCTTGTGGTTTCTCCTGTGCATAGCAGGAATACCATCTTTCAGGTTGTCTTTATATTCACTTTCCAGATGATTTTGCCTTGAGATCATGCCAAAAGTTTCTTTGCATCCTCAATTTTGTGACCTGTATCAAGAAGTGGCCTTTAATTGCCACAGTAATAAAGCTTTGAGTAGAGGGTATCTGAGCATGCCCAAAGGTGAACTCTTTCCATTCTGAGAGCAAATGTAGAGATGCAGGAGATGCCAGTTACGTACAAAATGAACACCTTCTATACATATGGTATTTCGAGGAGCATCGTGTCTTACTGCAGTTACTTGCTACATCCTCCTCCCAAGCATAAAAGTCAGGTTCTCTGATGTTACTCCACATGTTTAAAATGGGAGAAGTATTAAACCACATGGCTGGACAGGTACTACTGTTTGTACAGGCAGGTTTTATGTTCTAATTAAAAGATACAGCATTGCTTTTAAAACTAACACTGCTTCCAAGCAGTATTTTAAGCTAGACGAGGTTCATATTTATGTAGTAATTACAGGCTTACGTGAAGGCAGGGGACCTTGGGGCAGGGTCTGTGCTAACGTCCGGCTGTAGGCTGTTTACCTGTTACTAGAGAGATTTTCTCCTTTGTCATTAAGGGTGAGGTTTTTCTCTCCTAGTCCGGAGGCTGTAGATGGGAGCCCAGGGCCTGCTGGGATGGGGTTTTACACTTGTGCTGTCCTTTTGCCCTTCCACTGAACTCTTTTCATTTCAGTCATGAGCAAACAGTCAGTGCCTGAACTAACAACCCTGCAATCCTCCAAAGCACGCCTCGCTTACAGTACCAAACAAAGGGAGGCCCACGTGGGCCGGCCCAAGCCAAGGAATGCAGCTTCGGGGTTCTGCTCCATAAATTTAACCAGCACGACAAAAAGGAGATAATATGAGCCTTCGTGATGATCTGAAAGGGGGAGGTTTGTGTCCCATTGATTGCGGTCTGGCCTATTGCCAGGCCCCGAGCCTGACCGACAGTTGAACCATATCGTTAAGGCGTGTAATACAGCTCAAGTCTTGTACAGCAGCCAATGAGTACATATCCAGAGGGCAAAAGTTTATAAAGAGTTGAGGCTGTCCTGTTTAACCCTCTCACACTGCATGTAATATATACTGCTGCCATTCAGAAATAGTCACATTGCTATTAAAATGTAAACCTTCAACTTTCTTTACTTGGAAAAAAACATACATGTGTGTCTGATTTTGAACGTGCAGCAGATTTATAAAGTGATCCCAGAAAAATACATAAAACTGATCTTTAAAAAAAAAAATGCAACCCACTTTTTTTTTTTTTTCAGTACCACTTTATCCATAGTTGTTTTTTTGTTCAGAGACTTCTTCTGGGTTGTTCTACAAACTCTTTCATGCAGATGGAGCTATTTATTGCTTTGATGTCACCTCATTTAGCATGTGGCTGGTATTTTCATAGATAATTTTTTCACCTAATGTTGCTGTTAACATGTGGAACGCTCTTTATCAGTTTTGTATGTACAGCCAGTTGATTTGAATTGTTCTTGCAACTGCTAAGTACAAAAATCAAAACAGATTTTCTGAGGAGCTTTCCATTAGGTGAAGTTTGTGCGAGAGGACTCTGACATGCCTGTTGCAGCCCTGGTTGTACCAACTGGAAAGTACATAAAGGAAGTTCTCAAGAGAAAGCACACACATCATCTGAGATCTTCAGCTCTTCACACACACCCAGCGGCTCATGTCCTGGTGCTGAGGCTGGGCAGGGGCCCCGGGTTTGCTTTCTTCTGCAAAGTGGATTTGCTTTCCTAGAAAGGCAGGAGTACAACCTGGAAACAGGGAGACATTGGAAACTGAGATTATAGAATCAGAGAATGGTTTGGGTTGGAAGATCATCTAGTTCCAGCCCACTGCCATGGGCAGGGGCACCTCCCACTACACCAGGTTGCTCAAGGCCCATCCAACCTGGTCTTGAACATCTCCAGGGATGGAGCATCCACAGCTCCCTGGGCAACCTGTGCCAGTGTCTCACCACCCTCACAGTGAAGAATTTCCTTCTAATTTCCAATCTAAATCTCTCCTCTTCCAGTTTGAACCCATTGCCCCTCGTCTTACTGCTACAGGCTGATGGCAGTGTTGCATTTTGTTAACTTCGTAAGCTTGATGGTATCAAAGTGCTTGAGAAAGTGTTGGTTTGCAGAGGAGGAGCATGTGCCGGATGTTGAACACTGGTTGACGCAGAGTGTGGCTGGTGGAAGTTGTTGAGTACACAAGCACATACACCTCACACAGATCTGGATGTGTACCACGGACGTCGTAAGGCTGTACCATTTGGGAGTGTTCTCGACTGCGCTGCTGGCTTTAAAGAAGTGATTCTTGATGTCTTAATTAAGCTCTTCTCACTTCCTTTTGACCTCAGAGCCTGAGGAGGTTGAGTACAATCATAAACCCAATGAATAGTCTTCAGTTTTGTTTTGATCTTGTACCCAAAAGAAAGGGGGCAGGGGGAGAAGAGCTGCACCACTAAGGAGATGGCAGGAAAGACCCACGTGACAAGCAGTTGCTCCTTCAACGTGCTGTAGTTCTCCTAAAAGTATACTGGGTCAGATAAAGGTCTTCAGTGTCTGAGCTGGTAGATCCCTCAAAAGAGGAGGGATTTGACTGTAAGTGGGAGGTTTTAACCCTAGGCACCATTTATTTGCATGTTTCTGCCTGAAACTAGCATTTTGGGAACACATTTAACAAGCACAATATATTCCATGCGTTTGCTGGAATAAACGGCGCATATAAGCTTCCTCAGACATGCAGTCAGCGGGGAGCTGTCTCACTCATGATTTTACACATTCTTGCATCTAACTGAGACGTTCTGAGGCCAAATGCAACACTCGGACTGACTGCACTGCGTGTGCTTTTAACACACCTTAGCAGCATCTGTGTCTGAATCGGTGAATGAATTCATCACAGAGCGCTGCCAGACCTCTGTGTTCAGGCGTCGTGTCTTGAAGAAATTATCAGCCTGTTGGGAGCTGCAGCCCCACAGTCCAACACTGGGAAGGAGACAACTGTACTTACCCTTTGAAATACAGCACAACCATCTGCCAGCAGAGATTAACGTAGGTTTTTCTGAAATTAGACCCAAATCATTTAGTATTCTCAGACGCAGGGAACTGGTGCATAAAAAAATAATGCCGTCTGTCCCTTTCTGCACAGTAAACGTGCAGGACGTTCCTGCTTATCTCGAGCGTTAAGCATTTGAAGCAAAGTAGTAGGTAAGTCCAGCAGTGAGGAGAAAGTTGTGGGAATTGTGCTTTTAGTATTTTGTGAAGGTGTGATGTGAAATACAGACCATGTCAGAAATGGTGTACGTGTGTTTTCATGTGTTGGCCTTATGATCCTGTGGTCCAACTGGGGCCTACAAGAAAGCTGGGGAGACACATTTTACAAGGGCTTGTAGTGATAGGATGAGCAGTGATGGCTTCAGACTGGAAGAGGGGAGATTTAGATTAGAAATTAGGAAGGCATTCTTCACTTTAAGGATGGTGAGACACTGGCACAAGATCCCCAGGGAAGCTGTGGCTGCTCCAGCCCTGGAGGTGTTCAAGGCCAGGTTGGATGGGGCTTTGAGCAACGTGGTCTAGTGGGAGGTGTCCCTGCCCATGGCAGAGGAGTGGAACTAGGTCTTTGAGGTCCCTTCCAACCCAAATCATTCTTTGATTCTGTGGCTGCATCATCTGTGGTTTGTTGCTGCAATGGCTGAACTTTGAGGTTAATTTTTACAGTATGTATTGTTGAGCATTTCGTTGATTCTGGCACTTATGCTCTACACTGTGTCCTGTCTGTGAGACGAGTACTGTCTTCATTCTGCATCTTTTGGAAATTATGTGCATGGGATGATGATATTCCTGAAAGGCTGCAGGTGCAGTTCCGTAATGACCTGAGCAATTGTAGCAGGTATTTCATGAGAGAAGGTGTAAGGCTATTCTGCCTTTAATTTATCAGATTAAGTCACTCCTTAATGTCTTGAAATGCTCTAAAGCCTCCTCAGACAAAGCACTCCCTGTATTTATGAAGCAGACTTTTCCCAGAGCCAAGTAAGTAACAGGTTTGATAGTATTTCTTCAAAACACTAGCAACAGTTGAATTGTTTCATAGGTCTGTATTACCTGCCAATTTTCCTTTGTTTGAACTAAGGCTGTTTTATAATTATTTCAAGGGGATAAAAATTGTTCCCAGGCTGAAAGTCAGTGTGCCAGGGTACAGCCCAGAGCAGGCTTTTTTCAATAAATTTTATGCAAACCTGAAAAAACAAGTTTACAGTGGAAACACTGACAGAATTTGAGCTATACCAGAACCAGTAAGTAACCGCTTTAAAGGGGCTGGAGTGACGAGGTTGTTAAACTGGAACACCTTTATGAATGCGACACATTGATGACAGTTGCTGGAAGTTTTGGCAGCAAGAACTACGTCTAGCTGAAGAAAATTATTATTATAGCCCTGTGGCCAGAGATCTCTTTGGAGGGCTTACGCAGCTGATTTGCACACCAGCATTTGTCAGCTAGAGTGGACGTGGGTTTTGTGACAGGCAGACAGTACAGCGGGGGAAGTCTCTGTGAAGAGCCTCTCCCATTAAACACTGGTTTCAGCTGTCAGAATCGCATCTCCTTGCGCTTAGAGCCGTTGTTCGTGCAGGATTTGGGGTGTCCTCGCACTCCACTTACAGATCACAATCTGTGTCCATGCTCGGGTTGGGGTTTTTGAACAGATCTGCTCTCTCACCAAGGACAGGTGAGAAATTTCACACACACACATTTCAAATGGCAAATTGTAGTGATGACCCTGTTGGTCATAGGATTTTTCCTTGCTGCTTTTTTTCTCTCAGGATAAGTTGCTGAATTTCCTAAAGTTGTATTATACTGGGAGTGACACTGAGGAAGCTGGAAGATGTCAGTTTTAGATCACTTTAGAAGTGCAGTGTTTTGTTTTCACAGACCTACCATCTGTTGATGTTCAAAGTTTGGTATCTTCTGATTTTCAATTTTTTAAATGTTTTTGTCAAAACAATCTAGGTCCACTCCAAGGAAATATGTTTGGGTCCAAAAACACTCAAAGATGAGTAACAGTTACTGTTCTCAAAAACTCTGTATATTTATGCACCTCAGCAAGAATCACATAGTATCGTTAGGTTGGAAAGAGCTTTAAGATCATTGAGTCCAACCATAAGGCATCTACGTACCCAACAGCATCAACCTGATGGGGATGAATGTGTAGTGAAGGAGCAAGGATAAGTAATTCTGTAAAACGTGTATAACTCGTGTAGAGTTTTTTCAATCTAACTTGGTGAACAATTATCACCAGTAATGCTGGAACAACTTCCTTACATCAGTAGGTTGGTGATTTCTTTGATTACAAAATTTCTGGCTTAAAACTGGTCAAATGAATCAGAAGAATTCTGTGAACTGTTCCGCAGAAGCCAACCAGTTACCACCGCTGACTGTGCTTAGTGTGCGCACGGTCGTCTGAAGAGAGATTCTCCAGTGCTCAGCTTTGTCTGAGCAATGAGGGACGGGAGTGTGTGCCTCAACCTTCTGACACCATTTCCAGCCTCTTTGTGTCTTCATTCAGCAGCACTCTTCCCTGCTGTGACTAGTAGACATGAGGGCATTTCTGTCTTGTATTGCCTTTGTGTGCTTATTAAAAAAGAATCGGCAAAGCTGTTGAGTGCATGTTTAATGTAACACAGATGTGGGCACACCACTGTTCATTCCGCTTTACAAATCTACAGCTTTTTTTATTTCATCAGTGTTGCTTATTATTTACAGAATGTAACTTGAGACAGTAGAACAAATTTTTAGATTAAAAAAAAAAATCCAGTTGTGTGGAATGTTTTTAGCTGTCCAGACCAAACAGACCAGTTTGCCAAGGGGTGATGGACTAAATCAGTGCAATTTGTGCTAGCACTAGTGGCACTTAGTTGAAAAGCAGCTGACCTTTTTATCACTAAGATGAGAATTATCTTTTATCTCCAGGATTAACATTTTAGCATGGGGGAGCAGCGGGGACAGTAAGCCCTGCACTCTTAAGTGCTTCTTCCACTTAAAACCTAAACTGAACTACAACCAAACCCACAGCTCAGAAACTGCCATGCCTTCCAGAAATTCACTGTGCGGCCTGTTGCTCTCGGAGTACTCATACGTTCTCTCTGACCTGCTTCTAAGCCGGACATTAGAAGCCAGAAGTTCTGGTTTCTACAGATTAAGGGTGATTAAAAGTCCCTGTTCTTTCCTCATTTTTACGGTAGTCTTCCTTGCAATGCTTTAGATGCCTCTTCTCACAGTACTGCAGAATATTAGAGGAAATAGCACAGTTAAACGTTACTCTGAAGACAGTTAATGTAAAAACCATTGCACGGTGGTGTTGCTCACTCCCTGACGGATGGTTATTGAGCTTTCCTGAATGCATAGTCGGAGAGCATGTAAGTAAAATGTTATTGGTTGGCCAATAGTTAATTAAAACCTACATTATACCTCAGACATTCACTCCTTAAACTTGTCAGTAGAAGTTACAGGTGCCGCAGAAAGGTTTAACAGCCCCCCTGCTTCTTGGATAAATGAAATTTTGCCATTTTACTGCTTTTGTATGTTAGGAAGTAGGACAGGCAACAAAATGTGAATTACACTGGTCGGAACTCTTTAATTTCTTCAGAAATTTGTCTCAACATTTTGCATTTCGTGAAGCAAATATGTACCTTTGTTTGCTACTTTGTAGGAATCTGATGGGTAAAACCTCTGGTGTAGGCTCAGAATGATAACAACACTGTCGTGTACCCATACCTGGTACCGGCCGGTCCTGTTTATACCTGAGAAACCAAGGGGCGGGAGAGGTGACTTGCTCCAGAGTCGTCGTGTACTTAGCAGTGAAGTTCTAGCCTCCACATACTGCTGTTACTCAGTGGAAGAATTTTAAGTCAGCCATAGGTTGTGGAAGTCCTTATTTACCTCATGTTTAATTATTCTGATTTGGAGAAATGCTACTGAAGGAAAAACGCTGTTTTAAGACATTTCACTTTTTTGCAGATGAGGAAAACTAAGTACCTTTACACAGCAAATTGCACTTTTCATGTGGTGTTTTGTAGCTTGGATGTGTAACACTAATTCTTGTCTCACCAAAAGCAAAAGCAGTGCGGCAGGGCAGGTAAAGCAGGGAGAGGTAACACCGAAAACTGGACTGATAACATTTTACTGGCACTAGTAATGACAACATTTGTTATGGTTTCTTAAGCCCTTGCTCTGTTTTGCATTCTTTTGGTTGGAGAATTTCCACTTCTTCTTTCATCCTCCCTGCTGACAAACTGGCTTTCCATCTTAGCATAACCACAGTTCAGCTGAAGCAAAGTCAAGAGCTTTTTCTCTCCCAAAGTTCCTCTCCAAGGGGATCAGAGATAAGCATGACGTCTGAGCCGCTGTCATCGTTAGGGTCAGGGGTGTAGGAATCTCATTAACAAAAGCAGAATTTACCAGATAGTCACAAGGGATAAAATGCGAACTGGCCGACATTTTTTTTCTGCAGTGCTGGAAAGCCAGTGTCTTTGGCTTCTGTACCTTGTTTGCAAAATCCTTTGTTGATGGCAGACAGCAATGATAGCCAAAACACGCCGAGAGGCCACTCACCCAACGGGAGAGCAGCACAGGGGATATTAAGTCATGAATAACGTGTAAGAGATTCTGTCCCAGTAAATTTACTGCAGCCAAGAAGGGAACCGGCAAAAGTAAAAAGGTCTGTCACCATTAAAAGGCAAAGGTGTCAAAGACTCGAAGGAAAACACATTTTAAAAGGGTGCTCGGGTTTGAAGTCTGGGACAGGACTGCTGAAAGGGAAAGGTAACAGTGAACCACGGCTCCAGAGAAAACATCTGCAGAAAGCAAAGCGTAGAAGGCAAGCGCTTGTGTGTGCTATTGCCAGGCAGCTCAAAAAGAAAACGTGTTGTTACGTAGGGGTTTTTTTCTTGCCTCTTGATCAAAGAGGATAGAAGCAGTTCACTGTACAGGATCTACAAAAAAACAGGATGGGGAGGAGAGAGCACCGATCAAAAATGGTGCATTGGCCTTTCAGCTGGAGCCTGAAAGAGCTGTAATAAAGCGTGCAGCAGACCCTGAGTGATGCTGCTGGGAAAGGAGAGTGGATAGAGCAGCGCCAGACAGCCTGGAACACGACTCTTCAGGGGTAGGGCGTTCCAAGAGCTTAAAGCAATTCACAATATTATTTTTTAACGAAATATGCTAAGGGAGGAACCAATCCTGCAGTTCTCTAGTACTGGGGCCAGTATCAACCTCTGATGCCTCTTTTATTATTCATTTTTTAATGGATGCTCAAAAAAGGTAAAGTATATGCAACTTTGCTATGGAGACTCTAACCGTGGGTTTTTGTTTTGTCTTAACTTAGCTGCATGTTCCTACTTCTGTAACTCTTCGATTTTCAAAATACTGACACTGTCCATCAATGTGAGCTCCATCTAGATTGATGAACTCTTATTTTATGTACAGAAATGAGAAGAAACAGACAAATCAGTAAAAACTCTACTGATAAATAGGCCCCAGGATCTGTGGAGAGTATACTTTCAGGTTGCTTCTTCCTATTTAGTACATTGCCCTTTAATTGCAGACAAAAACCGGGAGATGTTTCTTTGAAATGTAAAAACCATACAAATAGACACCATGTCTGCCAGATCCGGTATTAGAGAACCCGTACTCTCTTTGTGAAGACTTTGTATTTTGAAAGGCTTTGTGACACCTTGTATTTCTAAATAAATAAAACTTTGCATGCTGGCAGGTTCAAGTGGAAGGAAAAGTGCTGCAGTGGCACGTAAATCATTTTTCTGCATCTCTTTTTCATGCAGGACGCAAGCGGAGAGAGTGAGAAGGCCTCGCTGCTGCAGAGGACCTCAAGGGCTCTTGCCCCGCTATTTAGAAAGTCAAGCAGAAGGGCAAGAACAGCTCTTCAAACTGACCGACAACATCCAGGATGAGTTGTAAGTACTTATGCAGCTACTCTAAGTAATTCTCTCTGCTGCCATCGTGTCCTTGTGTCTTTGGGGAAGAGGGACTAAAACTGCATTGCACACATTTGGTTTGTTTTCTCCTGGTACTGATTCACGGCGCAGCGTGAGCCACAGGGGCCTGTCCACCAGGTCCATACAGACACTCCAGGAGGTGCCTCTGGGTGCTCTGAGAGCCACATAGAATGATAGAATGGTTTGGGCTGGAAGGGACCTCAAAGATCATCTCATTCCAACCCCTGCCATGGCAGGGACAACTCCCACTAGACCAAGTTGCTCAAAGCCCCGTCCAACCTGGCCTTGAACACCTCCAGGGATGGAGCTTCATGCCACTCTAGATGCTACTTTCAGCTGCCCACAAGGAAGAGTTTGTCACCTGCCACTTGCTTGCAGCCCTGTGATCTTACACTCTCACTGTCCTGTTTCCATCTCGTTTAAGAGTCTTTATGCATGTGCAGTCTGGCTCTTTCACAGAGAACTGAAAGCAAGCAACTTGTGACCAAAAAAAAAAAAAATTATCACCTTTTTGCAAGTGTGCCCCAGAAGGAGATGAGTTGGCTTTTGTCATTGAGTCGCACTGTTCATTCACAGTGACTTTCACCAATGGGAACATCATTCAACAAGAAAACAGCGTTTCTTGTCATGGAAAATAAGTACAAAATTATGCCTCTGACTTTTATCCTAGTATCATAATCAGAAACACATTTAAAGACCTGATTATTTGCATATTTTCCTTCAGAGTTAAATCCATAAAAGGGGGTTTAATACCTTGCTCTACTGTTCTAACTAAATGTTTCCACATTTTTTTCCAGTTAGGCTCACTGTTTCACTTCTGGAAAATATTGTGTAATTACTTCCTGATGTTGTTAAAAAACCCACAAATTCTCCAGAGACCTGGTTGCTTCTACTTTGTTCTATTGGACCTTGTTTCATTATTTTTCATTGTATTAATTTGAGATCTTTTTAGTGGTGTAGAAGTATGGGTTTTAAAAAAAAAAAAGGAGTATCTTAAAAGGTTAAATACCCATTTTGAGAACGGACAGAGAAGAAAGTAACAGTTGGCAAGAGAAAATGGGTAATGATGCATGACTCAAACTTAGTACAAAACGTAGAGCTTGCACTACAAATTAGCTGATGTTTCTGTGCTTCACCATTAAATCAGCGACCTCTGTTTCTATTCCTCAAAATACATACGTGACACCAGTACGAGTCTTGCATGGAAAATTCGCTGTCTGTTGTTCTTATGGAGAAAATACAAACTCTAGTCCCATTCCTCAGTTGCTTCCACTGTTGCGGCAGCTTCCAGCGCTTCGGTTCTCTCCAGGGCTGTCCCTGTAGCGCGGGCTCTGACACCAGGGTGAGAGCCGCTCGGCTGGCCTGGCTACACAAAACCTTCTCAGGTTTCTCAGCTTTGCCCTGACCATTGCTAAGGACAGTGATATACAGCATTAGGGGTTTCTGGGAATCACCTTTTAAGCTTCTTTCCCTGCTGGAAAAGCAGCGAGGAAAGCCGGTGTGCCAGCAGGTTTCCTCTGGTTCTGCTTCTGGGCGAGGTCTGCCCTGAGTCCAAGCTCGGATCCCTGTCACTGCACGTCCTTTCCTGTGCCTGGCCTAGGGAACAACACGATTATTCAACAGGCTGTAAGGCTGCTCTATTTAAAAATTAAGTTTTCTATGACACTTCATTAAGAACATCCCTTTTCATCCTACTTATATCAGAGACAAAACCTTACCCCAAAGTGTTTGAACTGTGATGGGAAACTAAGAGTTTCAGTAAGGTTCCAGTAAGGTGTTAACACTGCCTTTCTCCTAGGTCTTTTTAAGATGAAATACATATTTTTGTCCATTTTGTTTTAATTAAAGGAACACAATTCAGTTATCCTATCCCATAGTTTCATCCAACGTTAGAGCCAGGCAAAGGACATTACAGGCCTCTTTTTTTCATTAGAATGGCTGTGCTCTTCTCAGCACTTCCTGAAGACTTTCTCTAGTTCATGGACACAAGGGCAATTGTCAGCTGGCACACTGGGAGACAGCAGGGAGAAGACAGTGCAGAGGAATGGCTTTCAGAGGACTACAAATAGCAAATTACTGGAATTATTCCTTCACACCGCAAAAAGAAACAATGATCTGACCTCCTGAAATCTTTCCGGCTATTAAAATTCCATTTATAGCTACGGGTTTATTTGGATATAGCTCAGAGTAGTTTGTGCAAAGTGTTACTTAACTGGTAGCGCCAGCAGCAGGTCTGGAGATAGGAAGGAAGCTTTTCTGATCTGCCAGAAACTCTTAGTACTGACACTCTTCATTGCGTTCAAAGACGGGGGAGTATTTCAGTATCTGCAGGGGGCCTCCGAGAAAGCTGGGGAGGGAGTTTTTATGAGGGCTTGTAGTGATAGGATGAGGGGTAATGGGTTCAAACTGGAAGAGGGGAGATTCAGCTTGGAAATTAGGAGGAAATTCTTCACTCTGAGGCTGGTGAGACCCTGGCCCAGGTTGCCCAAGGAAGCTGTGGATGCTCCACCCCTGGAGGTGTTCAAGGCCAGGTTGGACGGGGCCTTGAGCAACCTGGTCTGGTGGGAGGTGTCCCTGCCAGGGCAGGGGTTGGAATGAGATGATCTTTGAGGTCCCTTCCAAGCCAAACCATTCCATGATTCTATGATTTTGTAGAATGCATCAGGACAAGAGCAGATGGATTTGTGTAAGAACGGTTCAGAATATAGTCATTTTGAATCTGCCTGACAGCAGGAGAATCTCCGTTGTACAGATGTGCTCCTGCTGCTGCGTGCTGCTGACAGAGCGTTAGTACTGTCTGATTTCCTATTAAATTTTCTGAATTTTTCAGCATTAAAAAAAAAAGCCACTAATAAAGTTCTTTTCAGTAGTAAATCAGAAGCAAGGGAGAAGTGTTTGTGTGCAAAACATGTATTTCACTTTTGCATTCCTGTTATTTTTTTTACACCCAACCTTCAGCCATCCTAATTCTCAATATTCTTAACTCCACCTCTACTATTCATCACTCAGACTAATCTCTCTGGGGAAACCTTCTTGCTGCTTAACCTTTCACCCCCGTGTTAAACAGCTAATTTCTCTTTTCTAGCTACTGATCCAGGCAGCAGGTTAAACTTGGGTTTTGTTTTTAAAGGCAGGGGAGGTACGTGGTAAAAGGAGGCACGGTAGGTTTACAATGTGTAGAAGGATAATGCTCGTGTCATAAATGTCTGCAAACCCTCCTCGTATCAGCAATGGAACTGCGCTTACAATTAAACTTCAATATTAGGGCTTGCAGCATTCCAGGGCAAGGAAATTACTCTTCTTAAGTCTTGTTAAGGGATATTTTTATATGCCCTTTTAATGTCCAAAGGTAGAAGCCAGGCATTAGTGCTAATATTTGATTTACAGCATGATGTTTTTTAACTGGGTGAGAAGGTACTTCATCAGCCTGATTCTTAGAGCAGTTTAAATTAAATACAGATGAATTGTGCATGTTACGCTATTAATTTTCCTGAAAGACTTCTAAAGGTCACTCAAAACATAATAGGTGAAGACATTTGTTAGTTTACTATTTTTAGCTTCAAACGAATAATTTTTCTTTTTTTCTTCTTTGCAGCTTCATAGCAGTGGAGAACATCGACAGCTATTGTGTCCTCATTTCCTCTAAAGCCGTGTATTTCCTGAAGAGTGGCGATTACACAGACCGCGAGGCCATCTTCCTGGAAGTCAAGTATGATGATCTCTACCACTGCCTTGTTTCAAAAGACCACGGGAACGTGTACATACAGCTGACGAAGAAAGCTGTGAATACAAGCAGTGGTGTAGCAATGCCAGGCCCATCACAACAGAAACCCATGGTAAGGATCTGGCACCTCCTGTTCCCTTCGCGCGGGGGTTTCTTTTCCCCTTTGTGCTGGGAAGGTGTTTGTAGTCATTAGTGGTTTGTTTCCTGTGCTCTGTAACAATGAGAACTTTGTTCTGCCAGCAGTGAAAATCGCTGCTGCCGAAAAGGTTGAGGCGACAGCGGAGCTCGCTCCCTCGAGTCCTGAGAAAAGCTGAAGACAAAATCTAAAATATTCCTGCAGGCAGAAATGTTACAGTATGGAACACGTATCTCCCTGAGAAAGGCTTTCAGCTTCACATACATGAAACTAAAGAACTTTGCTGTCTATTTAGTCTTCTCTTCTCCTCCTGGACATAGCATTTCTTCACTGCGACGTATCTAAGAGTGGAAAGGGTGTTTATGTCATGTGTGTAAATGTTAATCAGAACTCTCACTGCTAAAACCCATTACAGAGTTTTTTCTTCACGACAGTAGTTGCTCAGGGGTCTGTTTTACAGGCAAGGTTACAAGCTCACCCCTGACCCAAGTCAGTTTACATTCCAAACAGACAAGCCAGATAAAAGGTAGGAGGGGAAGGGCAGGAAAGGAAGTAACTTCAAATACTGCAAGATGTTCCTGCTCTCATCCTAAAATACCCATCTCTATTTACCTGTCTCTCCCTCCCTCACTTCTTCCTTACTTCAGCCTCAGCACTGAGAAGGAATCTCCACGGAAACATCTCTGTTCCTTATGGGACACTTCAAACCTAATCCCTTCGTTTAGCGAAGTAATAAAAATTAAATATCACAGAATCACAGAATTGTCTAGATTGGAAAAGACCTTTAAGATCATCGAGTCCAGTCATTAGCCTGACAGTACCAAGTCCTCGACTAAACCACATCCCCAAGCACGACATCTGCACAACTCTTAAATCCCTCCAGGGATGGGGACTCCACCACTGCCCTGGGCAACTCGTTCCAAAATATATTCTGCTTTAGACAACAGCAGTACCACATTAAGACAAATCCCATTTCTTTTTGCAGGTGAAAGTGAAATCTGAAGTTCTTGCAGTAAAGCTGTCTCAAGAAATAAACTATGCAAAGAGCCTTTATTATGAACAGCAGCTTATGTTAAGACTCAGTGAAAATCAGGAACAATTAGAGCTGGACTCTTGAAACCTCTTCCTTACTGCCGGGGTGGATTGCAAGCATCAGTCTGGAGCCAGCGGTGTTCTGTAAGCAGAGAAAGTCCTGCGGGGAGGGGAATAAATACCGTTGTGGGAGCTGGCTGAGTGGAGTCATTGTGCGTAAGAAAACAAGTGAGGTGGGCTTTTTGTTGTTGTTTTTTTTAATAATTTTTAAGGCATTAGTTGTATAACAAAGCTCTAGCTGGAATGCGTTTGGTTCTGGGAGAAGCCCTGTATCTTGCTAACCTGTATATATGTAAAAGTGTTTCATGTAAATAAGAAAGTACAGATCAGGGTGTTGGTATAAATACAAGTCTTGTTTACTGTGTAAAGAAATTAAAGGAGCTATACTGAGTCTTACTGCACTACCTGCACTAGCTGTTCTCGCTCTCTTTTTTTTCTTGAGAAAGCTGGTTTTCACAGTGCAGGACTGTAGATAAAAGTTTAAAAAATAAAATACAATTAGGAGTTATTGCAGCTGTTGGGGCACAGGGATCCCGTAGTTTGGAGCTTTAACGCTGTCATTAGGGTGCATTGTTTGGTTCCTTGTTGGGTTTTTTTGGTTTTTTTTCTTAAATCACTAGTACAGCTCAACGCACGCATACGTAGTGCTCCACTGATAGCTCACCCTCATTTTTAACAAAAATAATTGCATTTTGTTAACTGTCGCAGTGAGGACTCACTAATTCAATTACATTCTCAAAATATTAGAAGAGAAGCAGCTGATTCTGTTCCAAACAGAGCACTCAAAGTCAGCGCCTCAGAAGGCCCCTGCTCCCAAGTTGTTTTTCAAATAGTTCAAGTGAGCAACCTTGGAAACGGAAATCTTTATCTTCAGTTTTTCCCTTCACTCAGATTGAGTAAGTGTACGTAGTTGGCTGGTCAGCGTGGAATTCTGCTAGTGCTGGCGATGCCAGGAGGGGTGGGGAGAGGAAATACTGCATCATTTGTCTTCGTGACAACCTCTTCACAATTAAACTTCTTCAAACAATAAAAATAACGTGCTTTTTCAAATGCTGTTTGTCTCGTCAACTTTAACCAAGCTGGGGATGGAGGAATGAGTTTCCCTGCACACCTTTATCCACAGCAACCAGGACACCTCATGTCACGTTCGCTCCCGCGCTGCGGCACTTTGCGGTGGGGGGTCTGCGTGGGAACACACAACTGGCCTAGAAAGCCCCAGGAGCCTACGTTCTAAAAGAGTTTTATTTTGTAAACCTTTGACTCAATGTAAGGAGCCTACTCTGTCTTTACTTTCAGCTTAGTTTACCTTTTAATATCCTTTCACAAAGGCAGACAGGAATATTTTTAAAGGTCAGAATTAAACCAGTTCCCGACTCCTGTAAAGTGAAGGGTGGAGGATTATTGTCTAAGGAGAAGAGGTGGCATCAGTTGATGTGTGTATGGTCTGTGACTGGGGCTTCCATAAAAGGTCCATTACACAAATGAAACTGATTTAATGTGTCACTTTTGTGTATTTCTCTGTGTAATTTTAAGTAAAATACGGAATTCAACAAGTGCATTGGCTCAACAGTGCTTTAACACGTCGGTCCCATTGGACTCTGCTACCAGGGCTCCCTGCTAATTAGGCAGGGAAGGAAAATTAAAGTAAATTACAGCTCTGTGTTGAGAATTTATAAGAGAATGGTTTGAGTACTTAAGTTTTGTAACAACTGTGTAAGAAGCTGGTGTGCAAACACCTGGAAAGTTCAATAGTACACCCTTGGAGTTACCCAAACTCAGGGAGCCGCAGAGGACAGTGGATCTAGTCTGTGTATTTCTTTTGGACTGTGCTTGACCTGTTCTTTGACTGTTGGTAATGACTGAACAGAACATTATTTAGACCTTTGTCAGGTGTACCCACCAGCCTAGATGTGTGTGAGTACCATGGACCGTGACCAGCTGCAGCTATTCACAGAATCCCAGCATGGTGGGGGTTGGAAGGGACCTCTGGAGATCATCTCCTCCAACCCCCTGCCGGAGCAGGTTCACCTAAAGCAAGTTGCCCAGGATCATGTCCAGCTGGGTTTTGAAAGTCTCCAGAGAAGGAGACTCCACAACCTCTGTGGGCAGCCTGGGCCAGGCTCGGACACCCTCACTGTGGATTCCAGTATGTTGCGGTACCGCTCCCAGTCCTGTGCCCCTCCCCAGGATGGTGGTGGGAGGTTCTCTCTCGTCTCCAGGCAAAGTCTGGGTCTCTCCGGCGGGTGATGACAAGGCGTGATGTACAGACATGGCTGAGAGCAGCACCCAGCCTCCTGCAGCATTCCAACACAAACCCAACCAGAACTTTGTTTTTTCAAGAAGCACAAATGATGTTATTTATTGCTGTAACCCAACTATTTTTGTATAATTTCAGAGCTCTTACTGTGAACTTCCTATTGCTATTGGCACTCCTGACATTATTACTCAGTGAATAAATATAACTTGCAGATTCCAGGAGCCATGCTCAAAAATAGTGTTCAGAGGACGTGGAGAGTAAGCGCACGTCTCCAGCTTTCACTCCCAATCCTAAGAACTCAAACACAAGCTGTAAGCAGTCGAGACAACATAATAGTTCCATTTACCAAATTCTTCAAAGCTCTTGGGCTTCTGAGCCTTCCAAAGCCAGTACGGTCGCCACACGCAGCCTGGTCTCCCTGGTGGAGGTGACGCTGCTGTGGCAAGGAAGGCAGGTTGGCTCGGCGATTGCTGAGGGGCAAACCGCAGCGCAGCCTTCCGCCCCTCTTTGTTGAGTCTTTATAAAAAGCTGTTCACGCTAATAAAGATTAAATAACCCATCAACAATGCAGGTAGTGTTTCAAACCCTGCTGGGGCAGAAGCACTCAGCTTCAGCCCCTTACCTTGGATTTTACCCATGTTTTGCCTGTACAACTTGTTCTCTGCCTGCCCTCACCAGCTTGGTTTCCTTGCTGGAGTTGCAGAATGTAAAATAAAGATGATTGACCTAAGAGTTATTTCACAGTGATTCAGGGTGAGTTCGGTGAGTAGCTTCCGCCCACACTCTTCATGTGCCCTTGTTTGCAAAACCGCTCGTTATGCTCCTGTTCTGTTCCTGCCCATAGAGGACGGGGATGAATAATTCCCGAAGTCGGACACATGCCTCTTGTGGGGCCTATCACCTGCCCAAGCTCCACAATGCCAGAGTGAAGTCAAACAATACACTTCCAAAAAAACGGCACTTTAGGTATTAATATAATTTTATGTGGGAAAAATGCATCCTAATATTCCTAACACCTGTCCAGAGCCGTGCGTTCTGCTGTCACTAAAACAAGACACGTGTGACTGAATTAGGTAAGCAGGATGCAGAACAACACAGATGGTGATGTCACTTTATTCTAGAAGCAATTCTGGGCAAGCAGAACTAGTCACAGAATCATAGAATCATGGAACGTTTTGGGTTAGAAGGGACCTCAAAGATCATCTCATTCCAGCCCCTGCAAGGCAGGGACACCTCCCACCAGACCAGGTTGCTCAAGGC